>JAHWFP010009393.1:0-16943 GCA_023313725.1 Lithobius niger
GTGAACTGTGTTCTTCCTGGTGGTTCAGGTGTGATTTTATTTCTTGATATAAACTGCTGCAGCTTGGAAAAATAATGATAACAATGTAAAATGTGATTACGCCACGAATAGGAATCTCTTCTTCGTAGCTTTAGAGTAAATTAGAGGTGCACCGATGTTGGCATCGGACATCGGAAATCGGCCTTTTTTGGCTACATCGGTCATCGGAGTATCGGATCAGTTTTAGGTAGCAGATGTTAAAACATCGGATATCCACAATTTTATTAAATCATTTTGTAATTTCTGGGTGCTAAATTTTAGGCTACAGAAATTTGAAATTCTATTTGTGAAATCTGCTTAATTATTTTTGACTCCACAAAAAATGTAACGTAGTTTCACTTTACTTTCTTAAACATCAGACCACTAAATATCGGAATCGGATATCGGCCGATGTTTTTTCAATATTAGAATCTGACATCGGAATCAGTATTTTGACACTTCGGTGCATCCTTGGAGTAAATCAGACATCTGGAAGGTCATATCGGTATTGAGTATGGGTTTGCTATGTGAAAGTTTGTGTTCGAATTGCTTTCAGAAATTATTGTCAAAAAAAAATTGACCAGTATTTTAAAAGAGGTTCGGTTTGTATTAAATGAAAATTACTAAACGTTTAATCTTCAAAAAGACAATTACCGTTTAAACGATTAATCGGCACAACCCTATCGTCAGTAGAGAATACTCTGTGGATAAAAAGCAAAGGTACCTTGCTGTTGGTAATTTAACGCACGCACAAAACCCGACTCGTTAGCAAACTAAAATGCAGAAACTACTGCTTGTTTGGTGCTCCATTCTACTGAATGTTAAATTCTTTTGACAGCTCTTTCATACATCCATCGTTTCTAGGGATGGGTCGGTAACCGAAACCGGATTTTCGGTTTTTATTGAAAACCGAAACCGATTTGGATTTTGTGTCGGTTTTTCGTACGGTGTTCGAAAAATCAAAAATTGACTTGTTTTTCTAATTTCTTATTTAATAATCATCATTTTTTAAGTATAAATGACAGCAAAGCTCGTAATCATTAAAAGAGGAAAACGGTGCCACAGCAAGGCCTGTGGTCAATGACGCTGCTGAAAGTGAAAGCAGGAGTGGGTTAGAAGCTAATACTACTGTTACAAGGGGAAAAAAAAAAAACTAGAAATAGCTGGATGGGGTGGATGGTGGCAAAAACCGATACCGAAACCGAAACCGCGGTTTTGTGGACGTAAAAACCGAAACCGCGGTTTTGTGGACGTAAAAACCGAAATCGGAACCGGAGTCTAAAAAATGAAACCGACCCATCCCTAATCGTTTCACTGGTGGTCGACCGATTGGCTCCTGTGTATTACATAGGCCAAATGCTTTCTTTCTGCAAATTTAAAACTGTAAGTAACAAATTATCAATGTTGGAGCAAAGAGCAACAGAATTGTACTCGTAAATGTATTGTAGCAGGTTTTTGGCATGTATATTTTATTACTTTTTAGTTTGCTACTACGTTACATTCGCATATAAGTTCTAAAACTACCTTTAACCAGGAATGGTTTTGCAGACCAATGGGGGGGGGGGGGGGGGGTCGAACCCCTCCAATAATTGGTCAATCATCAAAACTATTAGCAGGATGTGTAATAATATTGTTTTGATATTTGAAAATTACATTTGCCAATAATTAGAATTCGGTGTGATCATGTTGGTCACTGACTTTCTCTACTAAACACTTGCACCCTACGTGTTGAGGATGACGGGTCACTTGAAACCAGTTCGGTTTTGTGCTTGTTAGGATGGCTTGTATACACAAAGGTGGCAGCATGAGTAATTTCAGCAGTTTTGTTAATCCACTAAGATGGCAAAATTAAAAAAAGATTTATACCCCCTGAAACATTTAGCCATCTCGACAATCCTGACTGTATCAAGTCAGAATCACGTATTTTGCTCACTCGGAAAGACTCGTTCCGTTTTTGACTCAGGATTCATTGTGTAGGATTAAGAATGTACATTAATTCGCTGTTATATAGCAAAGATTTGTTCAGGTATGTCCTTTCAATGATTTACTAAAACTTTCGACCTGATGAACATGTTTTTTTATAAACTCTGTTATTCATTTATTTATGCAGTACCACAAACCTTGGCAGCAAGCGAATTCTACTGTTCACAAACGTTGATGACCCTCATGCTAACAGCCAACCAGCGCAGCATCAGGCGCAACAAAAAGCCCGCGATTTGTTTGAAATTGGAATCGAGTTGGATTTGATGCACCTTAAGCATCCAGATAAAGCCTTCAACGTGACCAAATTCTATAAGGTAAATTTGTTGAACTATTTTATTTAGGTAAAATACATGAGACGTGTGTAATAAAAAAGGGCTATTTATGAACACTTTTAAGTTTCTTCAGAATAACTCGCCGGTGCATGGAATGGAGGAATTTATTCATTTATTTGTCCGTAACCGTACAGCAGGGTATAATGTGTAAGAATAAAAAAAAAAAAAAAGAAAAGAGGACAAGCCCCGTGTGATGGGAGGGAAAGGAGGACCATGGTAAGGCACAAAAGAAGGAATCACTGTGATGATTGGCAGTGGATATAGCTTAACGATGGCACAATCAGACCTCAACATCCGCCTCTTGCAGTGTAGCCATCCCCTGAACTTGTTCATGAAGCCGTGTGTTCAGATTGTATATACGCCGCGAATTGTCCACGTATTACAGCCTCTGACTGCACATTCTAATAGACATTTGCGCAGGGGTAATTCTTTTAAGTCATTCTGCAAATAGACAGTCCTAATATCACCAATGGTAGCTGTGTCGAATGTTTTGAATACGGATTTACATGGACCTCGGAAATTAAGGTAAATGTTATGCAAACCTGAGTTTACTCATCATGTACAGTACTGTAAACCAACACATAATCAAATCCAAAGGTTGTCTTTATTAAAGAGGGACCATTTTTGTTGGTGATTAGATTGATTCACTATGGCTCCAGCTAGGAAATCCTTACACATTGGTAACCCCTTGAAGTTCCTTGCATACAGTGGTCAGAGATAGGATTTGATTTAGTTTCCTCTTGGCATTGATGTCAAGGTTCTACTTACTGGGCTGATCACTGGTTCCCAGAGACTTCTCACCAAGCTTGCTTTTTGTAGCTGGTCTGCTTTTTTTCCCATTTTGGCGTGCCGGGTGGTGGTGGACAAGGGGTTACTGACCTACTCTGGAGGGACATGTTTGAGTTCCTTGTGTTAGTTTACGTAGGTCTAGCTAATTTTTGCTACGTCAAAGCAGCTCTCTGTTTGTTGGTTATAACAAGAGGTGCGTGTTTTACGCAATTGCCGAATTCCTGTGACTTCTTAAATTGTCCATTTAAAAATTTCCAACAAAATAATTGCTGTGGGAGTTGACCCTAACTTGTCGCAGAATTTATAAAATTAAGGATGTTTTGCAGAAAAAACCGTAAATTTACATATTCTTAGCTGAAATATAACTCCATTAAAGGTAAGTTTGTTTTTGGTAGGCTATGTTACGACAAGTCATTAGTTGTTGCTGTTTTATGTTACATTACAGGGTTCAGACAAAACCTGGAGAACCTGGAAATCTCGGGGAAAATGAAAAATCTCAGGGAAAACAAGAAATTTTTTTAAATCGGAGAAAAGACACGGAAATTTGAAAAAATGCCTTTGTGCTGATCTGTTAAAGTTGCATTCAATTAGCAGCTGTGAAATGGCTAGCAGCAAATATTTTAATTTGTGCTTTAATGATCTTTCAAGTATCTCTATTTCTTCAATAAACCAAATCTTATGCTAGTACCAATATCGGTGATGAAAATGTGTGTAGTCCCCGTCTGGACTAGTCTCTAAACAGCTAATTTCTAGGATGTTGAATTATTTCCGTACAAATATTAATAAAAACATTAGCTACTGCCTGTTTCCCTAATTAAACATCTTGGAAACACCTGGAAATTGACATTCGATGCACCTGGAAAACCTGGAAATGTCAGGGAAATTAAGAATTACAAAAATTGTCTGAACCCTGCATTAGTCTCTTGTAACTGTTCTATGTTACTGTCTTCTAAAGAGTGTTTCTGTTTCGCATCCATCATGTCATACTTGTTCGTTGAGGTCTTAGCTGTACATGGAATAAGAGGCAACATTCTCCAAAGGATATATATCCAATGCTAATATTTTGGCACGAAAAAGTATGTGTGTCGTGCAGTCCCTCACTCGCTAAGCAATTCATTTTTGATTTTGCAGAGTCTGCTGTGGCCCATTTATATTTTTGTTATACTTAACCTCTTCAGTAGTTGTATAGCCAGAGAAAGAGGCAGAAAACTAAAGTCCTAAGATGAAAGCACATTAAACCTAGCCAATTAGTTCTAAGAGGCGGTACTAGATAGGCAGGTCTTATAACCAGACTATAGTAGCAGATTGTATATAAATGTTTAAGTTATAAATATGTTAATTTAATATTTGTCTACGTAAAATTTCACCCAATAAAATTGCACATAGAAAAATGTATAGTGTATGATTTCCACCGTTAAAGTTTCTTAGGTGTGCCTTATATATATTAGAAAATATCAGACTTTTTTCTCTTTACATTTCTAGGACCTTATATTTTTAGCTGAAGATGAAGAATATGAGAAATTACCTGACGCCTCAGTCAAATTTGATGAATTAATGTCAAGGTAAACATATGTAAAACAAAAATAGTAAATAGGCCTACCTAAAATATGTTGGGTCTAACTAGCTAAATTGTTTACGCAGCAGTACAGAACTAGACAGAAAAAGCAAATGGATTTAACATTTTTATTTAATGTATCAACAATACGTAAACATAGAGAAATCTGTAGTGACTCGACATCTCCAATCACAACAGCGGCTCAGGTGACTGCACTTGCAAGGCTGTTATAGTGAGTTAGCGTGACTGTCCTCCCGGTAACCCTACAGGACATTAAGTGTGTGTTGGGGCCGGATAGCACTGCTCGGTTGACTGCACTTTGGGGCGCTGGGTGGAGTGAGCTAGCGTGGCTGTCTTAATTTTCCCCAGGTAACTGCGTGGGCAATAGATTGTGTGTTTTGGGGACTGTTCCTGCGCGGCAGGAAAGGATGAAGGACCCAAAGCAAGGCTGATGCCGAGGGCCCCAATATAAATGTGTGATGGGAATGGGACGTAAACGAGAACAAGGTGACGTTCGCTGAAGGAATGGGGAAGGTGGAATGTGGTGAGAACAGGGATGCTACCGGTGTGAAAAAATGTAAAAAATGTGGCGATTTGCCAGTAGTAAAAGAAAATGTGATAAATGTAAAAAAATATAAGCATTGGTGTGAAAAAAGGAAAAACGTATAAACAAAGTAAAAACAATGAAATTATCCGCCCTAATTTTAGGCCCGGAAGTACGTAGGTACGAAGTCTGTGGTTAGAATACGAAAAAAAAATTGGTTGGTTAGGGGCGGAGTCGCTTTGAATTCCTGGCAGTGCCCCCTGTGCTAACCACTTGAGGCATTGTGTTAAGGTACAGCAGTAAACAATCATAAAAGATTCAGGTTAAAGGTTAACATATGTTAACAATGGCAAAACAAGGCACAGTTGGGTAAAGTGTACACTCACATTACTTGGGATCACTGAAGCACAATTGGGCCTAAACCAACTGCGCAAACGACGCACACTTTAGAAATTTAAGCAGCTCAGAAATACTTGGAATACGGACACATAAGTTGGCAAAGGTGAGAGCTCAAAACAAGAAATGTATTTAACATTGAATGAGAGCATTTCTTGGAACTATGAGCACAACGCTGAAGCAGCAGGAAGCATAGCCTGACTGTAAGCAGAAATGCAACATATCTTGGATCATTGAAAACAAAACTTAAAAACTGGGAGGAGTATCCTAGTCGTACCTATGTAGCTATAAACACACTTGCAGAAAAAGAAAAAGCTCTCTAACACTGGTGTTTGTGGCAAAAGATAAGGCTGTGTAAACACTAAATGCTGATATAAACAATGTCCCAGTGTATTCCTAAGAGAGACTAAAGGAGTGCAAAGTCTGTGATAGGCAGAAGAGGGTTGGGGGGGGGGGAGGGGGATGTCAGCAGCCTCGCAAAATGAAGTCTAGAGATCAAAAAAATAAATAAAAGAAGCAAAGCAGAGTTGTCAATGCAGACAGCAGTATTCTAAAATCTGAAAAGCAAAAGCGCAGCTCAACTGGTTTCTTGCCACCTGCATTCTCACCCATATTGGGTACGCTGTACGGTGGCTGTTTACTACCCCAAACGATGCGCTGATGCTCCAAGTGCCAGTCTCATAAGCAAGCAGTTGTAGGGCTAAATCTAAATTTTAAAGCATTCAAATGCCGGGATTTAATGGCAAAAATGGAAAAGGTGACTTACAAGGGAGTTGGCATATTTGAGGTTATCCTTGTTGCTGGAGCAATGAACCTAGTGGCTGCAGTGTTAATGAAGTACGACATTGGGTGACGCAAAATGGACTACGTCGGTGGGCAGAACGTATCGCAGAAAAGTGGATGCTGAAGATGCGGAAGGGCGAATTCGTAAGTTTTAATGGATACGCAGAGATCAATCAATGGCAGCTTACCTGCGGAAGTATTGAAGACGGAATGAAAAATAAATACAGATGCAAACTGATTTACACTGCCATTTGGACTTAAATGTCGGACTGCCTGAGCGGGAATTGAACCCACGACCCTTGAGACCAAAGGCCAGAGTCCTACTGCTCAGCCAAACTGACACGGCCTAAAGGAAATGTCCATTGGTTGCATTTAACACACACACATATCATATAATCAAACACTTTCCAATCTTCCCTGAGGGGCGTTTGTTTGCGAGCCACACACCAAGTGAACAGAAAGGAACACACAGATAAAGCATGAAATAAGGTTAATGGTTATAAACATGATGGAAAGCCAAATGGGCTCGAAAACTGATTAATAAATACAGACCAAAATGCAAACGTATTTACGTTGCCTTTTTGGATTTAAATCATGTCAGACTACCTGAACGGGAAATGAATCCACAACCATTGAAACAAAAGGCCAGAGACCTACCACTCACCCATACTGGCTCGTTAAATTCATGGTACCGAAACTGCAATTTGCCATAATTATATTCGAGCTGCCTTACATTCCGACCAGTACGGTAATTACTAAGAGTAACTGTTTCATAACATAAATTCACTCAAACAGTTGTCTTTGTAACGTGATGCAGTAATCATTACACATTGTAACTTGATTTCAGTGCGAGTTTTTGTTGGTGTTTTGGTCAGAGTTTTTTTTTCTTTTTATAGAGTTCGCACGAAAGACCACAAGAAGAGAACAACGGGAAGAATCTCTTTCACGTTAGGAGATGGGTTGAGTTTAGGAATTGGAGTGTAAGTATTTCAAAAAGCATTTTGGTATGTCGTTGCACTAAATATTTAAGTCATGATTCCGAGAATCACGTTGATATTTACTGCTCATAATTCACACTGAAGACACAGTCAATGTCTTTTTAATTGTAAATGGCTGGCTGCCACCCTTTTCAGGCACTTCAAAAAAAGTCTCCACTGGTCACTTGGTGTTTTTACATCCTCTGCTTTCGAACTTGTAATCGCCTATCTTCCTGGCCTCCCGTATTGGTGGGTAGCACTTTCACCAGTTCGTCAAACTGTCACCTCTTTCCCAGCTGCTGATTTAGCCCCCTTCCAATGATGTTTTCGAAACTGGGGTACGATGGTCCTTTTATATTCATTAATGAAACTCTTCCCAATCCCATCTCATGCATTCTAATTGCAATCGATTCTAAGCATCTCAGATGTTGATCTTTTTTAGAGTTTTGATGTCACCAGGGTCTCTACTTTTTGCCAGTCAATCTCATGTTTTGATTCCATGCAGTGAGCTGCGATGCCGTTATCTTCTTTTTCATTCTACACGTTCGCTGTGTTCTGTCCCATTCTCGTTCTAACTCCTTTGCTTGTCTCTCCGATACAGATGGCATCACAGTCTAGAGTCTATGCATGGAACTTTGTAGACCCTCTTCTCTAGTATTCTTCGTGTCTCTGGTCTTTTCCTCATCTATTTGTTTTGCATCTTTCTGGAAATCCCTCCTTCATTCTCCCCCTCATTCTTTCTTTCTTCCTCCCCTCATCTGCTTTCTTATGTTATCACCATTTAAGATATGTCGTGAAGCCACATATACAAGGACCATCGTACCCCAGAGTCGAAAACATCATTGGAAGGGACCTAACGCAGCAGCTGGGAAAGAAGTGGCAGCTTGACGAGCTGGTGAGAGCGCTACCCATCAAATACGGGAGGCCACGAAGTTAGGAGGTTATAAGTTCGAAAGCTGACGATGTAAAAGCATTGAGTGACCAAAGAAAACTTTTGTCAAGAGGGTAGCACCCAGCCACTGAAAATTAGCAAGACATTGACTGTGTCTTCAGTGTGAATTATGAGTGGTAAATATCAACATGATTCTTGGAATCATGACTTGAATATTGACGAAAACATTCAAAGTAGAACAACGAACAATTTTTTCGTGGCACTCGAGTTAGATTACAAAAAAGTATGCTTATCCTGAATTTCGGTGCCTGCCTAACATTGAGTAGAATGGAGCCCAAACGCAGTAGTTCCTGCTATTTAGCTTGCTGACACCAGTCTGGTTTTATGCTCCTTAAAAAAAAATACATTGATTTTCGAACCTAAACTGAAACCTGTAATAGCCTATATAATACCTTTTTTGCCAAGGTAACTATAAAATGGTATAAAAATCAATGGTATAATGGTTTAGTGAAAAAAGTTAGATAAATTATAAGAGGCAAGATTCGAATCCTTTACGAAAACAGTAGTGCGATATAAAAGTAGTAAGACAAACTTTTTTTTATGCCTGATGAAGACAATAGGAACGGAAATATTACAACATTTCTTTGAAGCTGTCGAAAATTCACGACAAAATAGACTGGTATTTCTCTTTTTTGAGGCTGTTGCATTAAAATGACTAGTTTGTTTGATTGTGACTCGGATATCCTTAAGGGACTTCGGGGCAGTTATTGGACAGATGAACTCTTGCACAATGCTTGTGCCTCTGGGTGCTTGTAAGAACCAGGCCCATGCACTTTTTTCCAGAAGGACAAATGGTTTGACCAGCTTGGTGGATGAAATAACCTTCCTCGGCAACCCTTTCATTGGTGGCTTGGCTTGCCTTCTCTTCACAGATACTTCAACTTCAGGATGGGTAGCCCACATGGAGAACACACAGTGTCAGTCACCGGGTAGGAGGAGGAGATGACCCTCCAGTTCAACACTGTGGAGTTACGCACCATTTTCCATGCTTTCCACAAGTGGTCGTCACGGCTGCAAGGTAAGACTGTTGCTGTCATGTCAGACAATACCACAACTACAGCATATGTTCGGCGAGGTGTGACCGACTCCCCAACCCTGGTGGATGGAAGTGTTCATTTTTTTCGACCTCCGCCAAGCTTTTCTTCTGGCATTGATACCGAGGCATGTAGCGGGGAAGTTGAATATGCTAGCCGACGAGTGTTCAGGATGGACAAAGTGTGAACCAAGGAATGGAGGTTATTCCCCATGGAATGCCAATAACTCTTCCGGCAGTGGCAGAATGCTGTGGACCGACATGTTCGCCGCTCGCCACAACAAGCAACTTCAACAGTTTGTCTTCCCATTCTCGGATCCCTTCGCTTGGGCAATCGATAGCCTCAGCATCCCTTGAGACGGAATGTTCGCCTACGCCTTCCCTCCGTTTACGCTACTTCAGAAGGTCCTGAACAAGACCCGGGTATCCACAGGCTCGTTTCTCCTAGTAGCTCCACATTTTCCAACAGTACCTTGCATTGTGGAGCTGTTAGACCTGTCGCAAGAGGATCCAGTTCCTCTGCCTTTTGTCACCTGATCTAGCTCGCCCAATTCAACGGCCCGATGAAACACCCAAACCCGTCCTTCCTTCATCTTCATGCATGCAGACTTTGAAGACTAATGTGACGTTGGTCAGAGTTTTCGTCCCCTGTGGCGCAACGTCTTCTACAACGCTGCAGGGAGTCTACTGTGAAGATCTACAAGGCTTAGTGGCGTAGATGGTTTATACAGTGTACTGACAATGCCGTGGATCCCTGTGACCCCGTGGTCACCTTGGTGGCCACCTTCTTAGAACATCTCTGTCAGGCTGGTCTATTGCCTATCGTCATCAAAAGGTACCGTTTGGTTATTATCTCCGTCTTGACCTGAATTGGCCCTTCAGACGCTGTATGTAGCAAGGTTATTTCCAAGTTGGCCCAAGCTTTAGACAATCTCCATCTGTGGGTTCGACGCCTATTCCCGTCCTGGAATCTTCCCATGGTGCTGTCAAGTTTGATTGTTAACCCGTACAAGCTTTTCTTAAAGCCTCGTTATTGCACCTAACTCTGCCATGGCTACAGCGGCCCGTCAAGGCGAGTTAGTGGCCTTGTCGGAGGATGGCCATATCCGCTTCACTAGTGACTGGTCTAGTGTTACTCTGGTTCTCGCTGCTGAGTTTCTAGCAAAAAAAAACAACATCCGGGTGAAACCCCACACCCAATTGGCATCACGTACCCTTTCACCACCCCTAGCCTACCTGGACTACACGAAAGCTCCCATCAACTGCCCAACCACTACAGGATAGGACCACTCAGATGCCTCTTTTCCTGTATATTGAAAACGACTGACCCTGTCATCTAGACCTGTCTCCCCATTGTAAGATTTAAGTGTAGATCTGCGAAGTCACCCAGTGAGCCTACAACATAGTTACTAATTACTTAGATCTTCCCCTGTCAGTTCGAGCACACGAGTTGAGAGCGTTAGCTTCGTCCTCTATTTGCAGTTGGTGTGCCTTTGGAGAAATTATACCACCCTGCATATGGTGCAATAACACCACATTATCAGCCACTATTTTATATATATTTTAGAGCTGTAGGTGGTTCCATTATGAAAGAATATGGTTAACAGTTCAGTGAGCAAAAAGTAATTCGCCCTTTTGCCTGTTGCAGTGAAAAAGCTGCTAATTTGCTTCAGGTGGATGGGTACCTTCGTTATTTTAAGAATTAACATTGCAGTACCATCTGTGTATTTTAGCTCGGGGTTTGGCTCGACCCACCTCTTTTTGGTCACCGTCAGCCTATAACTAAAGGAAAGAATTTTCGGATGAAAGGGGAAATTAATTTTAAAGATAAAATTATTTTTACTTTTCCGAAAATTCTTACCTTTAGGATAATCGTCCCCGCTCTCGCTGAACAGATTAATAGTTCTACACACGATTGTGAGGGTTGGCTAGCAAGATCTGCTTGGTAATGAGCAGGGATGCCAGCTGGTCGTTCGCTAATGACGCTTCTTAATGTGAATTTAAGGTTTTGAGCATTGAGCATAAATACAAACTTTTATTTAGCTTATTAACTAAAGGTAAGTATTTTAGGAAAGGTAAAAATGAATTTTATCTTTAAAATTCTATTTGTAAGGTATGCAAAGTGCTTGTTAAAGAAAACATTGCCATTCTTATTTTTTTTTCAATTCTTTTAGGTACACGTTGGTTCGCCCGCTGAATAAAGGCTATCCGGTTCGTTTATCTAAAGCTACTAACGAAGATTTGCGGACAATGAGGAAAACATATTTGGCTGTAAGTACAGCTTAATATGCTACAAAAGGTTGTAAAGCTTTAGTAGATTATTTGGGATTGGAAGAAACTCCTAAATAAACAACCTGTGCGCAGTGGCGTAAGGGGGGTATTTTACTTGGAGGGGAGATGCTTTACTGAGCTTATCTTGCTGAACCAATATGCGCTGGTCAGAGCATAGTTAGTGAACATTTGTTGCCAATCGAAATTAAGAAGTTCGCTTGTCATTTGCCGATCGTGAAAAAGATTTCTGTATGCTGATCATCAGCGTTAAAAGTACAGATTGGTCAAGCATTCTTGCTGTAGCTGCTTCTGTTATGCTTAGCTACTTCCAAGCAGTTGAAAGCAGCAGTCGTTTAAATTTATGAGTTCTTGCACCTTGATTATGCTTCCTGATCATCAAGATTGTATCGGTGACGAGTTCGACAAGGTTAGCATCAGTGATCGGTTCGATAAGATCATTTGGTACGTACTGTATCTGTTTTTCTTTCATTTGTTAGGACACTGGTGAAATCCTATTCCCATCTGATATTCACAAATATCAACTCTGTGGAGGGAAGAAAATTACCATGGATCCAGACGAAGTCAAAGAAGTGCATAAATTTTACGAACCAGGTAAAAACAGGTACTTATATTTGTGATAAATGTTTTTGTATTTATTATTTTCTTTTGATCGACTTCACACCTCGCACTGTCATAAGCCGTAACACTAGGTCAAATATATGCCTTATTACCGTATTCCTCCGAATATAAGAAGAGTATCATTTTCGGACTTGCTTCTTCCAACGAAATAAATGACTGCAATTATAAGACGGGTGGCTTTAGCAATGCTTTCTATAAGGCTTGGTGTTACATGCAGTAGTAAATTTCCTTGGTACAGTACTTGATTCGAAGCCCTAAATTGTAATAACATCTTCAATTTTGGACTGCTTACTGAGGCCATTTTGTTAATATCATACACGGCTACATATGATTGAAGTCCTCTCTCCAGCAAAACTGAAACTATTAATTTCTCCGTTTCTATTCAATATATTTCGACCAAACTTGGCCAGATCGTAGATAGCAACTTTTCTAAACTTTACACCAACTTTTATGCAGTTCCGTGCAAGAGTAAACGTTGGAAGCCACACGAAAATTTGAAAACTGTTTATTTGTTGTTGTTCTGGTTCTTGTTCTTCTTCTTCTTCTTGGCTGATACGGTTTCAGAAAAAACTACTGCACCTACCTAAAATCTGAAACATGATCTGAGCCAGAAATTTCCCTGGGCTTCAACTTTACAGGAACCACTTTTTCGATTGGTCCGTCCATTCTGGAGTTACGGGACCCTAAACGATCATTTTGATTGTTTTAACCATTGTATTTAGGGAACAATGCCACTCAGCAAACTCCAGATCCATTCTTCGTGCATGCAACAATTGACTGCATGCATAAACCTTTATAGCGCGACACCATAGCCGTAAAAAAGGTCCACGGAATACAAACAAAAACATCAAGTGTGCCGTAAAAAAAGGGGTTATTAGGCCATTAAAAAAAAAAGTTGTTTCTCAGGCATCGCCGCACCGCCTAAAAGCTGCCGCACGGACTTTTTTTTTTCACTTTCCTTGCTATTACCGCAGCGCTTGCAACAAAATACGATTACGAGACACCGGACAAAAAAAAAACCATCACGAGCGCCACACCAACCATCAGAGTATATCATTATTACTCTTATTATTAGTACTATCTATTATTACTCTTAACAACAGCAATTATTATTATTGTTGTTGGTGTGACTAAACAAAAAATGTAAAAAAAAAAAAAACCGCTCGCCCGCGTGGAAAAATTTGTTTTTCCGCCCGAGAAACAACTTTCTTTTTTTAAATGGCCTTATATGATTGAAGTTTCATTTTACTTGTTAAAATGTACACGGATAAAAATTGGTGATTTTTAATTGAAATAATCAAATGTACAATTCAGAAAATTCAGTTTAAGTGCTGTTGTGCTTTACGTAACGTATATGATTGGTAAAGCACAACAGCACTTACACAGATGCAATTTTCTGAATTGTACGTTTGATTATTTCAATTAAAAATCACCAATTTTTATCCGTGTACATTTTAACAGGTAAAATGAAACTTCAATCACGGTACACTTTTTACAGCACACTTGACGTTTTTGTTTGTAATATGTAGTTTTTGCTCAATAATCCAAAAACTATAAGCAAATGGCTTGAAATTACCACCATTAGATAGCTCTCAAAAAAAACAAATTTGAAAGGTGTATTTAAACATCAAAATCGACCGAAATTTGATCCGAGTTATGGATTTGCACAAGAGTAAGACAATGCTGCTGTTTTAATGGTTTAAATTTGAAAACAAGTACTGTCCGGGAAATAGGGTATTAATGGTATTCGTATATAGCCCCTATGACCGTACAGTAGTTCTTATGTTGGAGCATTAGCTTGTGAAGAATTTAGACTCATTGAACCCCTTATGCATCATGATCAGGCTTTGCACAAGGTGCGTGAAGTCCTTGAATTTACTGCGAAACATTCCAGGTCATGATTTCTTTGAAACTGTTTGCTACATTCGTAAAGTCGTAAAATTTAATTTTTTTGTCCTGCAATATGTTTTTAAATAACTTGCATGTTTGTTGTAAACTGTTGTTGATCTTAGTTTTTGAATTTTGCTGCTCCACGCACTATTAATTTTCATAATTTTCATAAGACGATTTAAAGTAATCCAGGGGGAAAAATTGCCGGAAAAAGCAAAGGAAAAAACTTTTCCTGGTGAAATTCGAATCAAGGCCTAACCTAACCTAATCTATAACTACAACAAACGATAAAAGAAAAACCACGTAACACTTATTTTCGTACGGTTTTTTTGCCCTTGTTTTTTTTCCCCATAGCATTTTAGCATAGGCTTTTTTTTCTCCCATCACGTGCACGATTAACACATTTAAGCATTTAGTGAGATTTGTGAGATTTGTGAGATTTTGTTAACATGTCAGGGGTTGAATTTCCAAATCTTGATCCGGGTGCAAATTTGCACCCAAAATCTGTTATTGGGGTGCAAAAATAGTGTTTGGAGTGGAAAACCAAAATGTAAACCAACACTGTGCTCTCCTATTTTATAGCGATTGAAAGTTCTTACATCAACATCTCAATAACCAAATGGTGTAAAAAGTGGAGTTCCGGTGGAGTGGCATCACCAGAAAATTTAATTTCAATCTGTTTCAAATGCCACAGACTGCAAATCTGTAGCTTTTGAGGTTCAAGAGTAATGAAAAATTCAACTTTGACATGCAATTTTGCACTCCAAGAGCTGCACAAGGAGTGCAAAGTGTGAATTTGGAGTTCAGTTTGCCCCTGTGCATCCAAATATTTCGGCCCCCTGCCATGTCAGTTGTTTAATAAAGGTCCTTGAGCAAATTGTATTGCTCGTAGAAAAATTATACAGGTTTTGAAAAAAGTTATGAAAGGCTTCAATTTTCTGCGTGTGTCTTGTGTGAACCCTCCATGATGTACGGCTTCCCAAGGAAACTAACTAAGTCTAGTAATGAAAAGCAAGCTTCGTTGTACATGAATGAAACGCATGAAATAAAACTGAAAAATGATTCCTTAGAAGTAAAACTAAGAAGTATTGTAACAGTAGCAGACCTAACGAAAAGTTTTTTTCGCTACATGAAAATTTTTTTAAAGGCTACTTTGTTATAAACTAACTAAATTGTACCGGTGTTGGTGTTCCCAAGCCGGCCAAATGTTCGCAAAGTTATCGAAAAATAGGCACAATTTTACCTATTCCCAATCTGATGTATATTCCAAATATCAGGATTCAGTCGATCCCCATTTTTACAAGTGCTGGTCTCGTCTTCACTTTGAATTTTAAGTAAATTAAACAAGAAATGAAAAACATAACCTGGGGTTACCGTATTTCTCCGAATCTAAGACCACTCAAATATAAGACGAGTAGCATTTTTGGGTTTACATATTCCAAAGAAATAAATAGCTGCGATTATAAGACGGGTGACTTTAGCAAGGTTCTAATGATTGGTATTACATGTGTTAGTTTGTATACTAGTAAATTCACTAGGTACTTGATTTGCAGCCCAGAATTTTAATAACTTTGGTTTTGTACTGATCACTAAGGCCATTTTCTATACATATTTAGTTTTTGCTAAATAATCAAAAAACTATTTAAATAACTGGCTTCAGAATAGCACCATTACATAGCTTTTGAAAAAAACGATTCAGATAGTGTATTCAAATGTCAAAGTTGGTAAAAAATTGACAATTTATGGATTTGCACGTGAATATAAGACGCTGCTGCCGTTTTTATGGTATAAATTTGAAAAAAAAGTACTGTCTTGCATTCGGAGAAATATGATACCACCTTATTCTGGAAATGGATAACATATGTTCGGAGAAATACGATACCACCTTATTCTGGTTTTAGGGTGGAAAGAGATATCGAAATTCACCGCAAGTGTGTGGGAGAGGAGACAAACATAACAACGTAACGACAGCTGCCATTCTTATTGTGGTACAAACTTTTCAATGCTACATATTTGCCACTGTATTATTTTATGGTTTATTTTCAGGCATGGTTTTGTTAGGTTTCAAGCCACGTCACTGCCTCAAGCCGTACTATCATGTTAAATCCTGCCAGTTTATTTACCCTGAGGAGGAAAGTGTCAGAGGCAGCACACAACTCTTTTCTGCCCTTCTGCAGAAGTGCATTTCTCGGGAAGTGGTACCGATTTGCCGTTTTACTCCTCGAAAGAATTTGTCACCGAGATTTGTCGCCTTACTACCGCAGGTTGGAATTTTGTGATAAGCATTTTGTGATCAATAGTTGCCATTTGACAATAACACTTCGGTATTAGGGTGGAAAAAGTGTTATTCATATTTATCGCAAGTGTGTGGGGAGGAGGCAAACATAATAACGTAACCACAGCAGCCATTGACGTTTGATGTATTTCTTTCGCATCATCAGACACCTTTTTAAGTTCCATACGTACCTTGTTTGGTCGTGGGATTCTAGCTCGCATTCACTTAGCTGGTAACTGACATTTAATATCAATTAGCTCTCACCCACAAAGATCTCTGACATGTATCCTCACAGCGGCCCTACATACACTCCAGCACCACCAGGCGTGACCTGGACGCACCTGTCACTCGAAGCCTGAAACCATGCAGGACGAGAGAGGAAGTCCGATCGGCATGAGCAGTAAGGAAGGACTGGCATTAAAACTCCTTTTCAAAATCACTTGCAGTCTCTTTCTTCTTCCCCCATTCCCCCCCATGCACTGCCGCAATTAAGGGGGGTGCAAAGG
>JAHWFP010009393.1:17343-28450 GCA_023313725.1 Lithobius niger
AACCTTTCGTCGGAGTGCCTGAGGATGGTGGCAGCCAGCCACCGAAAATTAGCTGGACGTTAAAAAGTGTCCTGTTGTGAAAATGAGCGGACATTTTCTCCATAATTCCAGTAATTATGACTCTAATAGTGTTTGGGCATTAAAAAATAACAATGCTTCAAGAAAACTATATGGTTTTTGAATGGCCTCTAATAGCTTGTGTAGTTATTTGAATTGCACACAAAACGTTGCTCTGCTTCTGTTATGTTTGAGTAAATCTTGACGAGGGATCAGCAAATTGTAAACGATGCAAAGTGATGGAACTTTGTTTTGTAGGAAGAAGAACTGGATGAAAACAGTGTACAAATTACACCTCCTGGATTTCATGTGATATTCCTGCCTTTTGCGGATGACATTAGGAAACTGGACTTGGATGCACCTGTTCGAGGTAGAGTCTGGTAGCCACTTAAACCAACTTTGAACGTCTCTACAAAACGTTTTAATAGTCAGTGTTAAAGCCTGGCCTGGAGGGTACTAAATTAACTGCTGTGAGGAAGAAAGAAAACAACTTCTCTCGGGGACTCAAACACAGGACATCCTGCTTTGATTCCCAGTGGGGTAGTTGTCCTTCTTTTTCATATATCATTTTAGTATAACTTTTTCATATCACATCTGTGTGTCTTGTGTTCTCACAAGGTCAGTCTTTATGTAGTGATTTATTGGATAGGCCTATATTAAACCAACTTTGTACGATAAGATTTAGGATAAGTTTAAGATAGATTTCTTCGCTATTTTTCCATCAAGTGCATCTGATGCCGTAATCATATGGCTCCCTCAAATAGACATTGGCTACTTACGTGCTTTTACAGAATTAGCTACAATCAGTTGCATCTGTCATTGTTGTACACACAATATTGGAAGTGAGAGCTAATAAAATATGTTGGTTCTGCTCTAAATTAACATTCAAAACAGATTCTTAGAGTGATGCAAATAAAATGGAGCTGTCGTGATTTCACTACAAGTTCAAATCCTGCATAGTGTTGCTCTGTGGCCGTGTGATGATGGCGTGCCGTAGAAATACAGGCTGAACTCGCCATGGGTGAACTCGCCGCTGTTTACATTAGTATTATAGTTGTGTTATGAATCTCCTTATGCACGGCTTACAGCAGAGAAGGCCGTACATCTGTTAAAAGTTTTTTCTTCCCAAGCTTGTCACTTTTGGTAGATTTAACTATATCGGGGACTTCTTGTGACCTCTTTCTTATCAAATCCTTTTGTTTTGATCAATTGCAGCTAACAAAGTACAAATTGAGAAAGCGAAAGAGCTAGTGAAGAAACTGCAGTTTAAGTTCGACAGCGATGCTTTTGAGAACCCTGGTAAGTAATAAAAAGAAACAATTACTCTGGTGGTCGTTGCTCTGCCGACAATCGACTAACGGCAACCAACCCCATAAACTTCAGCCTGTCAGTGTAGGGCAAATATAAAAGACATAGATGTGCTCTGGTAAACCTATGTTACACCTATTCAATGAGATCTATATCTTTTAAAGACGAGAGACCGGACCTGGCTGGAATTTTCTTACAGTGGTCTCCAACTTCTCTCTAAGTCGGCTAAGACTGATATACCTTCCATTAGCAAAAAAAAAATTAAAATGTATAAAAATATCCGTGTTAGGGAATACAATGAGTCTTGTGCATGTCGAATAATTTTTATTTGGTTGAGCTGAGCTGATTTTGTAGTCAAGTGTCATTTTAAGTTCGATTATTTGGTGAATTTAGTTCGGTTGGTAATTCTTTTTGGTTTCTGAGGATAACAACTAGTAAATTGCCAACGAATTGATTGTGTGAGTCGTATAATAATACTATTAACAACAGGCTGCCATGATTTAGTAATCTAGTCCCTGGTCTCTGTGACGTCGTATGGCGTTTTTCAGTCATGCGATAATCACATTAATTTTGGCTTATTTTTTTTTTAATATGGTAATTTATTGGTGCAATTTTTTGGCTGGTTGAGTGTTTTATGGTTCGTTAAGCATGCACAAAAAGTGTGTTCAAGCGAATTGAAAGTTATTGCATGTTGCCTATTTTTTTTACAGCAATTCAGACACATTGGCGTTACATCGAAGCCCTTGCATTGGATCGTGACGATGTTGAAAAAGTTGAAGATTTTACAAGTAGGTGTATAATGCAACAAACATTTTGCCTTTTAGTGTTTTACATGGTTTTGCATTTTGTGTGGCTGTAGTTACTGAAGTGAAAGAATTTTAAACAATACTGCAGCTGATGTTTTTCCCTTGTTTTGTGCGAATACTGTAGAGCCCAATCATGAGATGATGGCTAAACGGGCCGGTCGTCTGGTAGATGAATTCAAGGGTTTAGTCTTTCCTCCAGATTACGATGGAAACAAAGGAAAGCGAAAACAGGTAAATCTTGTTTTGTATTTACAGCGCCGTTTGCAAGTGATTTTCATGTGGAGAATGTCTGACAGCAGACTGTATCGTCTGAATTTGTAAACACAAAAGGCCAAGTTCCACAACTAGGGGTGTGCGAGTAGGATAATTTGAATTCGAGTCGAGTCGAGCCGAGTTTGCAACAGAAGAATCGAGTATCGAGCCGAGTTCGAGTATTTGATCAACACACTTATTTTGCAAGTGTCTTTTTTTATTTGTTAGTGTAATAACAACTAAGATGCTGCTTAATGGACTGTGCGAGTCAAGTCTACAACTAGTTTTCCAGTTTTTAGGATATACCTTTAAAATGGTTTGAGCTAGAGGCTCTTAATGTGCACCACCGGAACGCTCTCGTCGAGACGATGAATTTGGTATATTAGAACGTCAAAATCGGTCAAAAATTGGTGAAGTTATCGCATTTTCACTGGATTCGAGTTTGGTTGGGTTATATCGAGTCGAGTTTGAGCAGACAAGAAACTCGACTCGACTCGAAACTTTCGAGGCTCGCACACCCCTCCCACAAACACTAAGAAAGTTTTCAAAAAAAGACTTATCAAAGTATCTTACTTTGGAACTAGTCATACTGTTCCGAAAGTTCTGTAAGCATTTAAACTATTATACAAAAATAAAATGTATTGTGTACAGATTAAACAGTTCGTATGTGAGTTACAGTTACTTTTTTGTAAAAATGTCAAGTGTTTGTGGATTTTGTTTTGGATATTGTGTATTTAGAATGTGTAGAACTCGAAACGTTTTGATTCTTGCCTCTGTAATTTCGAGGATGAGCGTTACAGAACTAAATATCATTAGCAAAGCTGCAACGATACTAATGCTTCGGGGTGTCCGAGTAGAATAATTTTAATTCAAACCAAGCCGAGTTTACAACAGAAGAATCGACTATCGAGCCGAGTTTGAGATTTGGTGAACACACTTATTTTGCAAGTGTCTTTTTTTATTTGTTAGTGTAATAACTAAGGCTGCACCGATAACGATACAGGATCGGATCAGCTGCCAGTATTTGCGGTTTTGGCAACTTACGCTGAAATATTGATAACTGTGGAACCGTTCCAGATAACAACAAGCGGTTCGCGGCGTTTTGCTCAGAAAATCACTGAGTATCTTCCTTTGTATGTTTTAACTGTTGGTTACGACTTACAATTTTTTTATTTTAATAATTATTGGACTTTTGCAGAAAACTACACCGTTGATGAAAAACTGGGGATACAATTTTTGATTCGGTATTGACAACACTTTTTAAATCTGATCGTATTGGTATCGGATCGCTAAAGTTGGCATCGGTGCAGCCTTAGTAGTAACAACAGATGCTGCTCAACAGACTGTGTGGGTCAGCGAGTACAACTGGTTTTCCAGTTTTTAGGATATAAGTTTAAATTGGTTTGAGCTAGTTGCTTTTTATTTACACCACTGGAAAGCTCTCTTCGAGATGATGAATTTGGTATATTTGAACGTCAAAATCGGTCAAAAATTTGCTAAGTTATCGCATTTTCACCGAATTCAAGTTTTCTGATGCAGGTGACGAGCCAAGTTCGAGTAGTATACGTTGCATACTCGGCTAGGATCGAATTTTTCAAGTATCGCACATCCCTAATGCCAATACTTGATTGGCTTGGTTACCGATAACTTGAATTTAGTACGCTGTATGCTCAAACGCTTCACAAACACAGAGTTTGGCAACATAATTCAACATAATGTTTTCCCAAGTTCCGAAGTGATTCGTTGCAGTTTCTTACATCGATAACTCTGGAACCGTTCGAGATAATAGCACACAGTTCGCGGCATTTTGCTCAAGAAATCATGGAGGCTTTAAAAACACACGAACACATGATACTGTGAGACTATGTTGATCGATAATAATTTCACAATAAAATCGCTCAATCTCACAAACACGAAATAGCACAATTTCGCAAGTTTTCAACAGTTATTTTGCAAGAAGTTAACCAACCATCCACCTCCAAAATACTAGACAATTTCCGAAATTCTGCTATTTCGTGTTTGTGAGATTGAGCGTTTTCGTTGTTGTGAAATTTGTATAAATCAGTGAGTAGCTCTCTAGCTTCCTTTTAACTGTTGATTACCATTTTAGAATTTTTATTTTAGTATTTTTTTTTTGACTTATGATGAAAATATGTTACGGTGGTTGATAGAAAGTTGGGTGGTGCAAGTGATATTTTCTCTCCAAAAATAGAAAGTGGGTATTTAATTTTGGATATTGGGTACCCGCAGTGTTTTTTTAAACTGGTTCCGGATCGGTGCAGAGTTAATAGTTACCGATGCTCTTCAAAACCTTAAAAAAAAAAAAACTTATTCTTCCCGACATCCTTACACGCCAAGCCGACTGTTAGGAAGTTTTTAATTTAGACTTTGTAGTCAGTAGCAGACATCAAAATGTAGCCCTAGGAGAGTTGCTCGTTTAAGTAGTATCACTGGATATACATAACAATCGGGACGGGAAAGATGAATAGTTTTATGTAACCTGCAGTATACCTACAGTATTTGGCTTTAACCCTTTACTCTAAGGAATGCATTTGTGCTTTAGCATAAACTGTCTTGTAGAAAAAAAAACCATAGGTTCTCAGCCAGGTGAAGTAGGGAATGAAACCTCTGTTATATTTGTCCTTAATGATCTGGCTTTTATATCTCATTTTTTAGTTTTCCTAGAATTGGCGGTTAGTTTTTGATCTGACCAGTATTTTGGCCAGCTTTTTTTCGCAAAAATGTGGTAATTGTATTTTTCGAGTTGAGATTGTGCGTAGTAGTATGGAAAATTTAAATTACGAAGTATGCTACCTGTGGAATAAACTACCACCGGATGTGGTAAAATACCCTTCAGTTCTCAAATTATAAAACATGGCTTGACATGGGGTTGCCTTCTTTCATACCACCTTACGCTAGAATCGCAAAAACCGGCAAGCGGCGATTACAGTGGTTTTTGAAGGACATATTTAAAAAAATTCTACACTAAAACCACAAAACGAACAATTTTACAAATGGTTCACAGAATTTTCGGTGTGTTTGCAGCTATTTGAAAGAGATCGTTCACATCTTTCACTTGGTCAAGATGCTGGTGGAGTTACCATTGAGCTGTACAGCTCTCTGGATTGGAGGGAGCCACTTCCGGTTTAGCTTTTCTGTAAGCTCTGGATTTAGCAGTTTATCGATGTTGTTATATGTCGCTGCTGTAAGATTCATAAGTGGCACATTATTCTGGATGAACTTTGTTATGGCTATG
Organism: Lithobius niger; assembly: GCA_023313725.1. Lineage (NCBI taxonomy): Eukaryota > Metazoa > Arthropoda > Chilopoda > Lithobiomorpha > Lithobiidae > Lithobius > Lithobius niger. The sequence continues at coordinate 23,023 of JAHWFP010009393.1, forward strand.
GACTCTAATGCTCTCAGGTGACTATCTTGGAGGGAGTTGGATTTGAGTAGGATTGTGGATTCATCCCATGCTATGGGGTGTTGCGTTTTCTTGTGGTGGAGGGCAATGATGGTGGCAATGATGGTGGTGGCAATGATGGTGATGGTGGCAATGGTGATGGTGGCAATGATGGTTTTCTTGTGGTGGAGGGCAAAGATGTGAACGATCTCTTTCAAATAGCTGCAAACACTCCGACGAAGGTGAACGATTTCTTCACCGAAAATTCAGTGAACCATTTGAAAAATTGTTCGTTTTGTGGTTTTAGTGTAGAATTTTTTTAAATTTTGCTAGAAAAATTGGTGGTAGGGAAAAGGAAATACTCGACATCATACGCTCGTAGGCTTTAAGTCGGAATTTTCATTCAAATTCAAAACACAAAAATAAGTTCCGAAAAAGGCACTTAAGTGCAAGAAGTTACTAACAAAGTCGTAAACCTGTAATTATTTTTTGCGTTCAGTCCCAATTCAAACTGGTAAAGTCAAATTTTATTAGCTCTAACGCTGCACCGATACTGATCGAATTAGTTTCCGATATTTGTAGTATCGGTGTCGGATCGATATCGGCAACTTTTGCTGAAATAGCGATAACTGAAACCGTTTGAGATACCGACATGCGGTTTGTAGCTTTTTTCTCAGGGAATCACTGACTGTCTTCCTAGCTATCTTTTAAATGTTAGTTACTATTTTAAATTTTTTATTTAATAATTATTGGACTTTTGAAGTAAATTACACCACTGATAAAAAGCTAAGGATTAAACTTAGGATGTCGGTACCGGTAAAATTTTAAAAATCTTTACCGGCTTGGCAAAAAGTGCTATTGGTGCAGCCCTGGTGTTTTAAGTTTCAAGTGTTAACAGAAGTCCTGCATGTATTTTGAAATAATAACAATAACAATAACAATAATAATGCATGTAGCCCGCTGGGGGAGCCCGTCCAACTAAACGAGCCAAAGATGATGACAAACTGGTTGACGTCGACTTCAAAGAGGAAGCGGAGCGCGGAAGGGTAAGTCATCATCCTTAAAAGCCAACATAGTTTGTTTGGAAAGCGTGGCATTTTCATACTTTTTTTATATTTTTTTTTATTCTTTAGCTTGATCGCTTAACAGTGGATGCCTTGAAGACATTTTGTTCTAAGGCGAGCGTCAAGTTAACAGGGAAACGGAAAGCAGATATTGTATCCAGCATCTACTCCCACTTTGTTATCCAACCGCCAAAGTAATGTTATATTTCGATCGACTGCCTGTAAAGAATAAATATTAACCTTTTTGTATTGCACACCAATATTTTAATAAAATTATGCGTGCTATTTCTATGTTGTAATGCTGCGTCATACACAGTTCTTATGTGTACTGCTGCTGTTGGTTATCTGTAGACTGCGTCCAGCTCGGGCTACACACAAAGGTAGTCGGTATAAAATAATTGGAAGATGCTGTCATGCTTCTAAAGACTTCAACATGCACGGCATAATATGCCATACATTGGTGACCTCGAGGTGTTGTGAACGCAATGCTGTTTCATCGCTAAGCAGTGCTGTCTTCGTCCACTTCTCGGACGAAAATACAAGAACTTGGAACCTTAACTTTTCACGAAGTGGAGAATGTCCTTCGAGGCGAACTGCTAAAGATTGATCTATCGCTTAGTGTGGAATTTAAGGGCAAAAACCTGACACAAACCGCGGCTTCGAAACCTAAACAGCATTAAAACACAGGGGATATGGGAGTCCTTTCGACATGATGCATAGCCTTTTGTAATAACTACAAGGATAGTTCTTTTCTTGAGAAGGTTCCTACTTCATTCTTTAGATCTACTGAGGGCTACTTTTGTACCATAGCTGAAGGGTGAGATTCGTGCTGTCTGGGCATCCTAGAGAATTTTGGTTTGTGTCCAAGCGAGATCACAGACAAGACCCAAGTGTCGTCTGTCCTCTCGCTCCAGTTCCTTATCTGAAAACTTTACTGGCCACCAACTGAATGTTGATGGTCTGGTTTGCGTCGTTAGTCTTTTCGTCTTCCTCTGCCTTTTAAGTGCTGGCGACTAGCTTTTCTAGAGGCAGATTTGACTGCGTAGTTTGGGTTTGGACCCGTCCTCCACCGGCTTGAGCGTGCTATCTATTTCTGAGAACGCCGTATGTTTTCTCCTTGGAAAAAGAGTGTTCTCTGCCAGGATAAGGCTATTTTTCCTTCACTAAACCTGCTGAGAAATGATCAGAATTTAGTTCTAAGTTTTTCTTCCGACTCCCAATTCTCCCATTTTTTTCGCTGCAACATTCAAAAATGTAGAAGAAAGAAGAAGCAGCATTCCTACAAACATGCTTCTCAGAAATGAAAGACACTTCAGCCAAAGTGAATCATTAGTCTCCTCCACTGCACTTGGTTCCTTCATTGACTTGCGACCCTTCGTTTCCTGCTGCAGATTCCTGGTCGTATTCATTTTCTGCTACTGATGTCTGGTCCCCTTCGTTTTCGGCCGACCTCCCTTTGCTTAACGAAGGCCTTTCGCTCAAGACGGACTCCGCATTGGCGCCAGCTAGAAATGAGGCTGCCATGACTTGCACACACCTCCGGCCAGTCATTGCAAGTTGCGTTCGAGAACCCGTACACAGAAATTCTCCAAACTGGCTTCTTCATCGATCCCTTTAGCTAAGCGGATTTCTGCAAATGTGCAGGTCCCTTTGCCTACAAGGATCCGTATCTGCGGAAGCCCCTTTACGTTTCCCTTCATTTCCTCAAGTGGCTACCTCGTCTCACGCCCCTGGATCTGCTCTGTTCTTCAAGCAAATCTATGCCGTTGGATTTCTTTCCCATTACGGATGATGTTACCCGGCTTGCTTGGCGATCTCTGCTTGGCCGCATCTCGCCACCTAGACGTCCTTCGTTCCCTTTGCTATCAGCCTTCATACTCTTTGCCTAGCCATAAGCCGTCATCAACCATACGCCTTTTTTCCAGGCGTTGCTCTTTGTGCAAGCTATGCACTTCGCCTGTCAAGCTCCCTTCGCAGCCATTGCCTTTGAAACAATCGGGGCCAAGCAAGCTTGTTCAAAGGAATGTAAATCAACGTCCAAGGGATGAAAAAGATTCCTCCATTTTGGATCACGAGAATCTGTCTCCTTTATGGAACTAGATGAACAAAACAACATTTCCCTTTCTTTGGAAACTGCGGATAGGGGCTTCAATTTAAATCTGCCCATGGAGATCATCAATCCCCTTGTTTTCGACTGTGCCAACTATCTTTTGCTTTCTTCCTCTGAAGAATCGCGGACTAAGAACTGACACTTCTTCGCCGACCGTGACAAACAAGCCGGGTGAAGAGAGGCCTTCCATAATCTATTATTGTTGTACATTCTTTGCTCGGATTTGGGGTCTTTTGCATGGAAAAAGGGAACCCGTTAGAACTAGACGATCAGGTCGGCCCTTCAGCTAAAGGATCAGACAGTTTTTTCTTCAATGTAAGAGATACAGTAGCACGTCACACCCAGTTTGCCCCCGTTTATGAAGCTAACTTTGTCCAGAACTTGGCTCCCCTGGAGTTTGGCACCACTTCGAAAGTACCCAATCAGCTACTATTTGCAAGTCGTAATTATGAGACCTCGGAGAACGCACAACGAATGTATTTAGAGCGGCGTTGCACGCCGATCTCTTGCAAGGCTGCCTCAGCCTGCTTGGAAGCTACCACAGATCAAACTTGTACCCGGTAGACAGTAATAAAGAAACTTGAAGATGTAGCCATTCTTCTTGGAAAAAGATTCAGAATGTTCAGTCAATCAATCTATTGGCAAACTTGAGAGGTGGTTGACAGCATGCTTCATGTCGTGACACCGTTCTTGCCTCTGCTTCAGGACATCACCAAACTAAAGTCCATGAACTGAGAACCATCCTATTCCATGACGTAACCACCCTCTTCAAAGGAGCAGTGCTAAAAATATCCCTGTCCGAGTGCCGAATTAAGCTAGCTCCTGCATATCAAGTTCAACAAATAAAGAAGAAAAATAGCAACAGCCACGGAAAGGAAAGTGGGACTACAAGGATGGGCTACCCTTTCATGGGTCTTCCCGTGGACGGGGCCTCGAAAAAGTAAGACGATCCCTAAAAGAAAGAACCGTCTTCGCGACAACACGCCTGTAACAACACACTGAAGCCTGGACAACCCGTGGCTCTGGTCTATAATCTCGCGCGGCTACCAACTGACGTTCCTCCACCGCCCAAAACGTGCAGTTTCTTCTCAATGGAAATTCGCCTCCAGTCCCACTCCCTGAGGTCGAAGCTCTCGCCCAGAAAAGGTTGAATCGAGATCTGTCAGGACTGGTCAAAGCCAGGCTTTTATGCCCCCATCTTTCTCGTCCCGAAGAAGACAGAATGAAATCGTCTATCTTCAACCTGAAGTTTTTGAACGAGTTCATCTGCAATGGAAGTTTCAAGAAGGAGACCCTCGACTCAATTCAAAACTCAGTCCAAGCTGGGGAATTATCAGCCTTATAATTAACTACAACTGGAGTTTCTTCCCCAGTAACAGTCACGATGACACATTTCTGTGGTTGGATGGATATCCCCAAGGTATTACACCAGTCAATAACCTGATTTAAGTTTCATGGAGCGACAGAGTCAAGGTGTGTGTGGATTGATCACAATAGAGCCATTGTTAGCCGCTAGTTGTGTTTCGCTGTTTCGTATCTCGCTTTTCATAGTTGAAACCGAAATCGAACATAACGATGCTGCAGTAATAACGATAGAGCCTTAGACTCGTAGTTACAGTCACTTCCGCTTTTGTCAGCAGTTGGTGCTCTCGTGGCGAATTTGAGAAACACGAGTATATATTACGCATTTTTGAATGCGGTGCTTAAGCGGTCAGTGTAGCAAGTGGGTTATCCCGTAAGGAAGTGTAGTTATTAATCCAAGATTCAACTGTGTCTCGATCAACTTTCTACACAAAGCTCGTTTCAACGGAATGAATTCCACTTTGCCTCTTAGTGTGATATATTGTGAAAATGTAACTACATAATTTACATCTAAACTAGGGGGGGGGGGGGGGGAGTCATCTCTCCAGAATGAATGCTATTGTCCGTCTTTAGAGATCCACTTTATGAAAATGGAGCATTACATAATTCACATTTACACGGTGTCTTTCTGGAATGAATTTGAATGTGTGCCTTCAGAGTTGTACTTTGCGAAAATACAGCATTACATACTATACATTTAAAGGGTTTCACTCCGGAATGAATTCTACTGTGAGTCTACAGAGATCCGCTATGTGAAAATGCAGCATTACATACTTTACATTTGAACGGTTTCTCTCCGGAATGAATCCGACTGTGCGTCCTCATAATGTCCACTATGTGAAAACGCAGCATTACATACTTTACATTTAAACGGTTTCTCTCCGGAATGAATTCT
>JAHWFP010009393.1:36810-72796 GCA_023313725.1 Lithobius niger
CATTATACTGTATACGTTCTTCCAATTACGCAATTTTCCAGTTAGACGATTTACCCCTCCTCCCATTCATATCCTACACTCCCAAATTTGAAGAATACATATATACGGTACATACTTTAATTTTGTAGCATGTGATACGAACCCTTTTCAAAAGCCTATTTCCCAGCAAAGCCGAACTGTCCTACAAGCAAGGAACTTGTCAGTAACAGCAGGCTTCCAAGTATCGGCCGTTTTTATTATGATATCATTACTTTGAATGGCGAAAACTTGGGTGTCTTCCACGTTTTTGGGGGTTGGCTGTGATTAACACAGAACGGTTCTTAAAAATCGAGTGACGTTTAAATAACGTAATCATTGTAGTTGAATAGTCTACCACCAGAGGCCTGCTTTTTTTTTTTGCCTAACAACGATGGTGGAAGCTGCTGATAAGAGTGGATTTAGCAAAAAAATATATCTGATCGCAGAAAAGCTATTTGCTATTCCACCGTTTTTAGTCTTCTGCACAGCCGTACCGACTGAGAAGACTATTGCAACGACTATGCGACAACTTCGGAACGGATCAGATAGAGACGATACGGTTTTCTCGACGTAACTAAATGAAATATCAACATTTGATCGTCGCATTTAAATCCTAAGGATAACGTGCAACCTTAAAAAAAAAAGGATTTCGTTAACGACATACATCACCTTTATTTGAAATAGTATCGTCGTATTGTTGTATGGATGAATAGGGTTACTGTCGAACCAAATTCTCCGTTATCTGCTACTTATGAAATTAAAACTGCAGTTAAAAACAAATTAGGCCTAAAATCACGTCACCACGGTAACGTCAAGCTGCTACGGGACGCTGCTAGCTTCATCAACAGGACTATATTATTAAGTCTCTCCACTGCGTCTCTCCCGTCAGTATGTTCGCTACCACTGATCTAGACGTACGTGGCGCGTTCAACGTCAAACACGGTAACTGTGGAACACGGTGCTGCATAAATGAATAAGTCTACTGTCGAAACCAATTCTCCGTTAGCTGCTACTTACGAAATTAAAACGGCAGGTAAAAATTAGGCCTAAAAGTTGACAATTTAGCTAACATCTAAAATAGGCCTAAATGCTTACATATTTTTAACTGGCAATTGTGATGGTTTCTTCTTTTAGATTATATATAGAGATAGCTGTTGCAGTGCGCGGTAGAAATGTGCACCTCAATACATTCGAAAGGGGCGGTGGGACACAGAAGATCGGTTGTGATTAGGTAGTTGCAGCAGCTGCTTGTATCTGTTTAGGGTAAATAAAAAGGTACGGTCAAAATAACACTATTGCAGCGCCATTTTTCGCATGATCATGCCTGGACCTGCGAAAGGTGTTAACATGGAAGATTTTGGTCTGCGGCTAAGCGCTTGTGTGAGGGATGGTTTAACAATTGGCATTAGCTTGTGCTTACGTCATCAAAAACAAAGAGTAGATCGTTACTACATGTGAGGTAGTCGTCATTCAGCGCTGACGAAGAATAACACATTCACACATTATTAGGCTACTGAACTGTGGAAAAGATGAAATGGTTCTTGTAGTGAAGGAACGGAGTAGTTGCAGCTGCGCGTTACAGGTAGATGGCGCACCAGTCAGGAAGAGCACTGACAACCGAAGTGCCGCCGCTGTCCCGGAACTGCTGCAAAAACCCGTTGAAACAGAAAGAGTTATCAGTTTCTCCTAAAAGAATGCGGCATCATGTAAACTATTAAATGTACTGTAAATAACACTAAATAACGAAGTTCAACAATTATTTTTAATTAGCCGTTCACACGTCAGAAATGACGGGAATGAGTGAGAAACACTCAGCAATCAGCAAGAAAGCTGATTCACGTAAAACATCAAATTTTACTGCTTAGTTTTTAGCATAATTATTATTACAAACTATATTTTGAACTCCATTTCAAGGGAACAAACAAAAACAAAAGAAATCGTCAATGGTAATACTGCATTCAATCTCTTTAATATTACCAAGGAATAAAAACAATCCTTGTTCTCTGAAATTCCACAAAACAAGCGCCTTTAAAGGGCAAATACACCCATTTTGACATGTATGCTTTACTTTTGGATCATTTACATAATAACTAAACACAAGAACTGCGGTAAGAATACGTTACGTACGTCCGATACAACAATTTAATTATTGCATCACCAAAACACGACATGGAGACCGTCATTGTTTTGCTGGAACGCGCAGAAATAAATGCCGACAGATGCCACTCTTCGATTTCGACTCGCAGCCGGTTGAGATAGCTCTATTGGCTGTGAGAGCTCGAGCGTCTGACGGCCTTAGCTGGCCACTACAACTGTCGGCCAGCTAAGGGCGTCGGACGCTTGAGCTCTCACAGCCAATAGAGCTATCTCAATCGGCTGCGAGTCGAAATCGAAAAGTGACATCTGTCGGCATTCATTTCTGCGCGTTCCAGCAAAACAATGGCGTCTCCGTATCATGTTTTGGTGATGCAGTAATTAAATTGTTATATCGGACGTAAGTAACGTATTCTGACCGCGATTCTTGTGTTTAGTTATTGTGTAAGTGATCCAAAAGTAAAGCATGCATGTCGAAATGGATGTAATTGCCCTTTAACACGCAAAAACCTGCATGTTTCACAAATCACAAATGGGCAGACATAGGACAGACATAGCCACTCAATGAAACAGACTTAAAATGTAAACTCAGTAACACAAACAAAACAGAGACCAAATAACAAAACTCCTGCATAAAACACAAATTAACCACACCTACATACACTCTCACAAAGCCCAACTCAAATACAAATTGCATTAATATTCTGATATACCGAGGAATAAAAAAAAAGTCCTTGTTCCCAGAAATTGGAGTTAAAATTGTAGCTCGTTTCGTTCGAGTGAACTCTATTCCGTTTTGATTTGCGTTTTCAGAGCTGTGAGTTCCATAGGAATAAGAGCTCTAATTTTTTTTTTTCTAAACGGCAAAACCGTATTTTTGTAAGTCCATATGATTGAAGTCCTCAATACAGCAAAACTAAATCAATCAACATCCCTGTTCCTATTCAATGTTTTTCCACCAAACTTGGCCAGATAGAATTATATAAAAAATTATGCAATTCTGTGCAAGAGTGAAAGTAGGAAGCCACACGTAAATTTGACTGCTCACTTGCTTTTGTTCTTGTTCTGCCACTGTATAAGGAAAAAGAAACTACTGCATTTACCTAAATTCTAAAACATGATCTAAGCCAGAAATTTCCTTGTCCTTCATCCTCCAAGAGGCCACTTTTCAATTCGTCGAGCCATTTCGGAGTTACTGGACCCTGAACGATCAGTTTTATTGTTTTACATTGTTTTAAACATTGTAATTAGGCAACAATGCCAATCAGCAAACGCCAGCAGCAAGGCATGGACTGAAGAAAAAAGAAATGCTAACAACACTGGTCAGCCAACAATTATTCATCCATACTTAGAGAAAACGTACACGGTTACAAACCAAATCGTCAAATGTGCCGGAAAAAAAAAAGGTTTGTCACGACACGCTTTCGCCGCTACGCCATTACCTCTTCACCTTTAAATGGGCGTAGGATCGTCCCTATTTAAGGTAAACAATTTTTGTTAGGATTGATGGAAAGAATAGATCCCCAACTTTCAGAAAATCCTAAACGTGTCCACTTTGGACTATTAGAGGGCTTGCAGGAGCACTTTGAACACGAAAATTCTTATAACAACCAACTGAAAAAAAAAGAGCTTTCTCGCAAATTAAGGGTGATAAACTTTAAATACGATTTTCGGGTTCGAGGGTTGCTTTTGCGTAAAAAATGTGTATCACTTTTCCCATCCAGAATTGTGTGCTGAACGTTTTTACTTCACATTGTGCTTATGTTTTGTTTACGGTTAAGGAGTTACAGCCGAAAAACCGTCCCCCCCCCCCCCCCTTTTTGGGAGGAGGGGGGAGTGGGAGGGTTGGGGGCATGAAATTTGTGTTCCGGGATTTTTAGACTCCTCTACCCACGTACTAACTGAATCCAAAGGGGAAAATTGGTTGCCAGATGTGAAACTTTTTGTACCCCCTCCACCCCACTATTGCGATCCGCCGCTCCACTGCGTTCCCGTCGACACATTTGGCACGGCCTGTAACCACCACTCTCGCAGGCCGCGACGTTGTGGCTTTCTCCAATGCTCTCCCCGCTAAAAGCCAGGTCGCGAAGCATCATCCCGTTACCTGGCAACGGGTCCGCGAATCCCCTAATGACGTAACAACGCATTCCTTGGCCATATCAGTGCCTTTTGCTGAACGCTCGTTCTCCCGGGTAAGACGGCTTTTGCGAAGCCGCTTCGAGAACCAACAGTTGTGCTTAAACGATTCAGCGTCGTCCACGGTGAGTTTTTGTCAATTCTTAAACCGCCTTTTCTTCAACGATAATGTCATCTTTTGCCCCCAACTCGATAATGCATTTATCGGAAATAGCGTAATGCGCGTTTGCGTAAAACGGCTACAGAAACTATGCGTGCGTTATCTTTAGTTACGTTAAATCTAGCCGCCGTTGTGCGTTTGTAGAGATGTGTGCGAGCTGTCTCGAAAGCTGCAAGGCCCCAAAGGCTATTTTGGACTTAACCGTTTTGTGCCCGTCGACCTAAGAAAAGGACGGTTTTAAGTTTAAGCCCGTGTTCTAAATTTGACCTTAACTCCAAACTGTGGGGTGGTCTCTTCCGTCGTTGCAACAGGTATCTGGTTCGTGTACTCTCTGTGTGGAATGTGTAGGGGAGATGGGGGTTGGAGAGGGGGAGGGGAATGTTTGAAAAAATGTGTTGTACAATCGTCGTTTTGAACAAAATCGTGCCTCACACATCGTCTTCATTACGTCGTACAGCTTGATCTACTTGAAATTTAGCCATGGTAAATTGTGTGAAAACGGTGAAATTATACTTTTGCCGAAAATTCAACAATTCTCTGCCTTGATTTAAATTTGATCTTAAGTAAACTGAGGCTTCACGGCAACTGGCCTCATATCATATTGTGTACTGTCTGTGTAATGGGTACGAGTTGTAGAAATATGTTATAGCAAAAGTCGTTATACGTTGTCATTATGTCCTAAAAGCTAATATCGTGCAATATTTTTCGGATTTATTCAGTCAAATGCTTTTTCCTGCATAAAGTAACTGAATAAGAAAAATTGTGTGAAAAAACACGGAAAAAAGTTTTGCCGAAAATTCAACAAATCCATTGTCTAAATTTATTCTTAACTAACTTTAAAGAGTATGCTTTACTGTCTGTGGAATGCAGTATTGTAGTTGCAGGAGGTGTTGTTTAGGAATAAATGTGATATAGCGAATAATAATACTACATCGACTTTATGGATAATAGTATGATCATTTTTCATTAAGTGGCTTGTCCTACTAAAGTCACGTAGCTAAGGAAAAATTATGTGAAAACGCGTTATATAAATTTTGCCCGAAAATTCACGAATTCATTGTCTTGCTCTTAATACGACTTTAACTCTAAACTGTGGGCTTCACTGCAACCGTATTTCGGTAGTGTACTGTTTGTGGAATGGTTTTGGAAGATGGATTATAGAAAGAATTGGAATCGAAAGAGTTGGAATCATAAAACAATCCCCCCCCCATCCCGATGTTGCAAATGATACATCAGAATTTCCAGCCAAGCTAGCTGGTTGTTTCATAAAACAACCCCCCTTCCCCCCCCCCCCCTCCCCCGTGTTGCAAACGGTGCATCAAAAACTATTTTTGGCTGGCTAATAAACGCTGATTGAGTGAGCGAATCCGTCTCTGTATTTTTTAGCGTTTTGAGTATTTAACCAAGTTTCACGAATCCTTTAATTTCAAATCTTCGAGTGGTTTATGCAGAGGTTTATGCATTGTGGAACTGGCAAATGGGTTAAACCCACTTCAAGGATATTGTCAATGGTAAAATTGTGTGATAAGTACGGAAAAATAAATTTGGCCAAATTAAAAAAAAATTCACCCGTAAATAACGGAACGGGCTTTTCTTTGCGTTATACCTACAAACAGAAATTTATAATCGCATGAATACATATTCCTACATTTGCAAACATATATATCAAGATCGTCTGCGAGTGAAGGTGCGGATTTCGTTATCTGGCGCCAGGTCTGCTGATTCTACACGACCAGAATGTTAATTTGCCAAAGCCAAGCTGAGACGCATTAACTTCCCAACATTGAGCTTGGAGGCAAGACACAATTTCTACCCCAGTTGGCCTTGGCTTGAAGAAACGAAACTCCTCTTTCGCGTCAAGGTCGGCCCATTGCTGCTATTTGCGAATTGATACGTGCCGGAAATAAATGCAGCACGAGATAGAGTTGGATAGTTTTCCGACTAGTGGAACTTTCTTTATAGACGTGCTAGGGAAAGTCTTAATAATTTTGCTAATCGTAGACAGAGGGCACCACCCGTTATACCAGCAGGCACCGACAGCAACTGCACCGCGCGCCTGTTCGGAGGGAAAGCATTGCGGGAAAGCTTTCCAGGACAGCATGCTTCTCGGAGGGGCAGCTTCGGGGCCGCCTTGAGCCTTATTTATTCCGCTAACATGAACATGGCTGGTAGAATACAATAGATGTGGTCATTAGAAAGAGGGGATCATTAGCAGTTGGGGTGGGGGGAGATTTGAGTCACAGGAGGGGGAGATTTGAGTCACAGGATACGCTGATTGAGTGAGCGAAGCCAACGAAAATCAGCGTTTGTTAGTCAGTGTGAGCTAGAATTTGACGAAACTTAATTCGGTCGAACATGTACTTCACATGAGCTACTACACCTAACCAGTGGTGCCAACCGTGCCTTCAGCGCCACCACGGGCTTCGACTAGTAATATTATAAATCCAGACGACAAATATTGCGTGGACCGAACCAAAATTAGCAGCTAATATAAAGGAAAAATAGGAATTTTTAAATTAAAATACACGAGTTCTTTACGGAACCCTGTAAAGGACATACCAAAAAAAAATAAAAATTAGGTTTGTTATCTCGCCATAACCAATTCGTTATCTCGAGATAACAAACTATATTACTACTTCCGTTACTACTTCCGGTACTACTTCCGTTACTATTTCCCGTAAGATCGCAGAAACGGACGTTCGTTATCCGAATTGGTTATGTCGAGATAACAAACCTAATTTTTTTTTTTGGTATGTCCTCTACAGGGCTCCGTAGTTTTTAGGAAAAAGTGAACAAAATAGGATTCGTCATTCAAATTAAAGTGTGTGTTTATTATTATAAAAGCTGGGCAAGCCTGCTTTACTTTACGTCAAGGGTGAGCAGAATACATTTTTGTTTTCACCTGGGGGCTTTTACCTTTACAGGCATTGAATAACTGGAAAAGCTTGGAATTCATAAGGCCCTTTTCCAGGCCTTGAAAAGTATGAAATACTGACGAATTTTCAATGTAAGGCTGGACAATCACGGAATTTACTCTTACCGTGATTTTCAAGTTTTAGAACTTATGCAATTCAATTTTTTTCAGTAATCAGCAAATATTTTTATCGAACCTGTATGTCGCTAGAGTTTAAACCAATTTTCCCTTTCATATCTGACAGCGTTTGTTCGAATAACGTGCTGAATTTACTGCCACCCCCCCCCCCAAAAAAAAAATAAATAAATTTAGCACCAAAATCAATTTAGCACCCTAATTCCAGTAAGCTACGGAGTATGAAAAAAATAGCACGAAAAATAGATTTTTTGAGCCGGGAAGAGGCACAGAATTTTGTTTAGATGAGGTTGTACGAACCTTTCGTTTAGGTCTAGCGGGTATAGCCTACGGTCTCTTGTTTCTTTCCAGCATTAGTAAAGTAGCCCATAAATCAATTTGATTTTTTTTTTCTGAATAGCTTTCCGTCTTTTCCTAGTCTTGTCGTTTTTTTTTTTTTTTTTTTTTTACTTGCGTCATCCTGTTGCTTCTTTGCTGCCTTCATCATCATTTGTGCAACAGTAACGTCGTTAATGGAATTTTTTTTTGTCACGGCTCCTTTAAGGTTTTCGTTGGTTTCTTTCAGAAGGGTTTTTCATACAAACACTGCGCAGACGCACGCGCAATCGCTGCGCGGACAAAAGCAGACGATTGCACAAGCACAGAAGCTAGCGGGTGCCTTACGGCTTCTCAAAAACCCGAAAATAAAGGAAATATGGATTTTCCCCCCACTAAATATAGAAAGAATATACGAACCCCTAAAAAATATAGGAAAATGTAGGGCTCTGTGAACCACTGTTATTACTGTTTTATACTGATTGCAGTCATCTTGGAAGAACAGTAGCCTCTGTGGGCATCAATGGGTAGTGGACTGCCCCAGGGTTCTGTTTTGGCGCCGATGCTTTTTTTTTCTATGTTTATTGCAAACGTTTGTTGTGTTTCGGGGATTGCCAACCGATATTTGTAGCCGATTCCAAGATGGTGGCTGTGGTGGATTCCGGGAAGGATTAGCATGCTTATCAGATGGCAATTAACTTGGCTTGGGATTGGAGAATTTCGTGGCAATTACCTATTAACTGCAATAAGGTGAAAATACGCTTGTTGGTCGAGACAATCCAAATCACCCATAATTTTTTTCCAAAGTGAGGAGGTGTCATAATCCTTTACCATGAGCGGCCTTGGTGCAGCCAGCTGTTGGTTCCTCCATCACCCTTCACCTTTTCCAAACATGTTGAAATTTGTGGACAAAAGGCCACGGGTATTGCACTTTTGGTGGGAGGATCTATCTCGTCAAGAGCGCCGAAGGTTTCGATCACACTTTCCAATTGGCCATTCGTCCTATCTTAGAATACGGCGTTCCGTTTTGGGAACCGTTATATGAAAAGCATTCTCAAAATATGGGAAAGGTTCAACGTCACGTCGATATAACAAAAGGATGAAGGGTCTGCTTAAAGTTGGTTACGGTTTCAAAGGCTTCGTATCGTGGTGCCTCACGTAGCAAACGCTTCTGAAAAACCTATCCAACTTGACCAGGAGGAGGGGGGAAAGGGTTCGTACACGACCTTGAATTCCTTGAAAAGCATTGAATTTGAAAACCGAAAATTCAGGGCTTGATAAACCTTGAAAATTGGAATTTTTGGGGGGGAATTTGAAAATTGAAATGGCCTTGAATTTTGTGAGTGCACTTTGTTTGGAATGAGGTTAATGTCCACAGCAGTAATTAATTTAGATATAAAATTAAATAAATAAATAGAAATAATTTGTCAGCCGAATCCATTTCTTCTTTGAACGATATGCCCTCTCGGATTGAACTGGAGACAGAAGGGGAGAGGTGCTGTGCTTGGCAAGCAATCTTTGCCAGAAGGGGCAACTTAGCAAATGCTGTTTCACTGGTGAACTCCCGTTTCGCCAAATCCCATTTCGCCAAAAAAAAAAAAAAAAACAGATTAACAGTTTTGCCCTCAGGGGACAGTCCCGTTTCGCCAAATCCTTGTAAACACCTGTAAATTGCCATTGGATGCACCTGGAAATGTCAGCGAAATTGAGATTTAAAAAATTTTCTGAACCCTGTTGAAAAGCCGTGAAAATGGTTTCGTCTGTGGCGTACGAACCCAGGGGTTGGGGGGGGGGGGGGGTTGGAGGGACTAGTGTTGTCCACTAAAAAAATTGGACAATTTTTCGGCTGATTGTTATATTTCTAAAAAAAAAAAGGGAAAAAAAATATTAATTCAGCTTTTAAACAGATATATTTTCAAGTTTCTTCACAAAAGTTTCACTGCAGAGGACACATGTCTATGCCAACAGGTGAATATAATACAATTCAGAATTTAGAATTCCAGTTTTCAAAAACGGTCGGCCTTTGAAGGTAGTGATATCATTCCACCAGGGAAAGGCCGCCAAGGTTAATCCTATTAGCCAAGTTAATCGCACTGAATAAATACTTTGGACGTTAAATGAAAACTTGAAGATTGCTACCGCTAGTAGCAATCTTCTAGTTTTCATGTAACTTTCGAACTATTAGTAGGTGCGAATAACTTTGCTAATAGGATTAACCTTGGCAGCCTTTCCCTGGTGGAATGATATCACTACCTTCAAAGGTCGACCGTTTTTGGAAACTTGGCGGGTTTTTCTACCAGTTTTGGTTTTGGGTGGATTAAAACAATACTTTGAGCTACTCGTGTTATTACAGCTGTTACCGTACTTGATTTGTCTTTCACGCCAAACCTGGTCCATTGTTTTGGCTTTTTACTGTCATTTTAACAACACAAAAAAGAAATTTACAATCAGTCGCCAATTCTTCCTTAATTTTCCGTTTTTCCGGAAAATTTCCAGCATTTTCCCAGCAATTTTACCCCACAAAGTATTTTTCTGTCCGATTTGCAAATCTAGGAAGGACGGAAAAAATTCACAGGGAAAAAAAAACTCACGAAATGGTGATTGTAAAAAAACCGGTTCCCATTTACCAGACCCCCCCGGGGGGGGGGGGGGGGGGGGGGGAGGGAACGTGTTTGTAGAACCATAGGAGTTGAGAGTAAAATTGTCACTGGCCCGCGGTCAGTGTTTACGATGCAGCCGAATAGTACAGCTCGCGCCACGAAAAATTCTGAAATAGTTTTACATCCCTTCCTGACTAGCTCCGAGAGGACTCGTGGTACTAGCGCACGTCCGTCGAGCGCACCGCGTATTGAGCGCACAGACTGAATAAACCGTATATCGAGAGCATCCCCGGAGTTTCATCTTCTGTGCGTTTTTTTCCCGGCAGCTCTGAATGGTGGGGCTACTGGATGTTGTTCATAGTTTCCGAGCGAAGCATTGCCCCCCCCCCCCCCCAACCCTCACATTTCTGGCTGGGTACTGCCTGAGGTACAACTGCCAGTAAATACCCAGAAAATCAATAAATTCCAACCGACTTGGGAATGCTTAATGAGGAATGTTGTTCCAATAGATTGTCACGTAAAATTGCGTCTTTCAGCTCTGAAACCCATAATTTTAAAACAGTCAAAAGGTACATACATACATGCCCCCGGCTTGGCTTTACTGCATGCGTCTGTTTTGCAACATTAGTTCAAACGTGTGTTGCAAATGTTGCAAAGGCATTCATTTCCCTATTTTTTTTTTCCTCGTGAGAAATGGCTTTGATGCACATTCACACTGACGTACGTAAATGTTGCAGGACGCACGTACGTGATACGATCTGTCCATTTAATTTGTGATTGTTTTTCCTGCGTACACACCGAGAGGGCTGGTTCAACTTTTTGTAGTAGGCCAAAGTAAGATTTAGTGGAGATTTTTTACTGTCCGTGTGACTCATTTTCTGTAACTTTACCCTCTAAATTCGTTGCAGGACGTGCAATTTATTCGTTTGGCCTCAGTTTTCAGTATCATACTCGTTCCCTTCCTCGAAGAGACCCTAACAAAAACACGAACAGCCAACTGGCTTAAAATCGTGGTTTGACTCAGGCCAGCTGGCTTAAAAATCGTGGTTTGACTTAGGTCAGCTGGCTTAAAAATCGTGGTTTGACTCAGGCCAGCTGGCTTAAAAATTGTGGTTTGACCCAGGCCAGCTTGCTTAAAAATCGTGGTTTGACTCAGGCCAGCTGGCTTAAAAATAGTGGTTTGACTTAGGCCAGCTTGCTTAAAAATCATGTTTTGACTCAGGCCAGCTTGCTTAAAAATCGGGGTTTGACTCAGGCCAGCTGGCTTAAAAATTGTGGTTTGACTCAGACCAGCTTGCCTAAAAATCGTGGTTTGACTCAGGCCAGCTAGCTTAAAAATCGTGGTTTGACTTGGGCCAGCTGGCTTAAAAATCGTGGTTTGACCCAGGCCAGCATGCTTAAAAATCGTGGTTTGACTCAGGCCAGCTGGCTTAAAAATCGTGGTTTGACAGGCCAGCTGGCTTAAAAATCGTGGTTTGACTCAGGCCAGCTGGCTTAAAAATCGTGGTTTGACTCAGACCAGCTGGCTTAAAAATCGTAGTTTGACTCAGGCCAGCTTGCTTAAAAATCGTGGTTTGACTCAGGCCAGCTAGCTTAAAAATCGTGGTTTGACTCAGGCCAGCTAGCTTAAAAATCGTGGTTTGACTCTGGCCAGCTACCTTAAAAATCGTGGTTTGACTCGGGCCAGCTGGCTTAAAAATCGTGGTTTCACTCGGGCTAGCTTGCTTAAACTAGTGATTTGACTCGAGCCAGCTGGCTTAAAAATCGTGGTTTGACTCAGGCCAGCTGGCTTAAAAATAGTGGTTTGACTTAGGCCAGCTGGCTTAAAAATCGTGGTTTGACTCAGGCCAGCTGGCTTAAAAATCGTGGTTTGACTTAGGTCAGCTGGCTTAAAAATCGTGGTTTGACTCAGGCAAGCTGGCTTAAAAATCGTGGTTTGACTCAGGCAAGCTGGCTTAAAAATCGTGGTTTGACCCAGGCCAGCTTGCTTAAAAATCGGGGTTTGACTCAGGCCAGCTGGCTTAAAAATCGTGGTTTGACTCAGGCCAGCTAGCTTAAAAATCGTGGTTTGACTCGGGCCAGCTAGCTTAAAAATCGTGGTTTGACTCAGGCCAGCTAGCTTAAAAATCGTGGTTTGACTCAGGCCAGCTAGCTTAAAAATCGTGGTTTGACTCGGGCCAGCTGGCTTAAAAATCGTGGTTTCACTCGGGCTAGCTTGCTTAAACTAGTGATTTGACTCGAGCCAGCTGGCTTAAAAATCGTGGTTTGACTCAGGCCAGCTGGCTTAAAAATCGTGGTTTCACTCGGGCTAGCTTGCTTAAACTAGTGATTTGACTCAGGCCAGCTGGCTTAAAAATCGTGGTTTGACTCAGGCAAGGTGGCTTAAAAATCGTGGTTTAACCCAGGCCAGCTTGCTTAAAAATCGTGGTTTGACTCAGGCCAGCTGGCTTAAAAATCGTGGTTTGACTCAGGCAAGCTGGCTTAAAAATCGTGGTTTAACCCAGGCCAGCTTGCTTAAAAATCGTGGTTTGAGTCGAGCCAGCTGGCTTAAAAATCTCGGTGTAATCAGTCCAGCTGGCTGTTCCTGTTGTATTAGGGGTGAACTTCCGTTTCGCCAAATCCCATTTTGCCCCCCCCCCCCCCAAACAAAAAACAGGTTAAAAGCTTTTATCTAAAGGGCCAATCCTGTTACATCAAAACTAATTTGACAAAATTTTACGTACACGACATTTTAATACCTTATTTCAATGTAATGGGTATTTGAAAGGCAACCATTTAACAGAGACAAGCAGTGGTAGAATAAGATCAATTGATTTATTTGCGTTTTGTAAACTAGCAATACAGAGAGAGGAAAAACGTGTACTTTAAATATTTTTCAGAATTTTTTTCGTCACTGGGTCAATGTCAAGGTTCTATTTTAAGAATAGTTAGTTGTACATATGAGGGTTACCTTTTCCCAAACGGGAATTCCCGTTTTGCAGAATTAAAATATT
This sequence comes from Lithobius niger, assembly GCA_023313725.1. Classification (NCBI taxonomy): domain Eukaryota; kingdom Metazoa; phylum Arthropoda; class Chilopoda; order Lithobiomorpha; family Lithobiidae; genus Lithobius; species Lithobius niger. The sequence goes on from JAHWFP010009393.1 coordinate 50,176, forward strand.
CCTCAAAAATTTAACATTGCAGAAGTTAAAGATGCATGCCGAATTTGAAGGAATTTGTGATCAGTTGCGGTTTCTGATGTTGTGTGTTTAGCTGCCGTGAGCACGGCAGCGCGAGCGATGCATGTAATTTGAAAAAGAAAAGTATTCTGCAAAACGGGTGTTTGTCTATAAATGGTCTGACCATTACACGGAAATCATGATTTAAATTTTGTGCGCCTAAAATTTTGTGAACAGTATGGCGTAACGGGATTTGCATTTTAGGCAAGGGCTGTTTTAATCTGTTTTCTTTTTGGCGAAACGGGATTTGGCGAAACGGGACGTAACCATTTTAGGATTTTTCCGAGGAAAGGCGGGTTATGCCCGGAAAATTTGAGTGAACGTAGAATTGCGTGTCCTTCAAGTGTAAAATGTTGTCTGGCAGGTTCTAATTTTTTTTTAATGATTTTTCCCGACCTCACCTTCCGTTTGATGGCACAAGCACTACTGAACAATGAGTCACGAAACTTGGGTGGTCTGACGATGAGAGGGTACAAAAAACAGCTGACCATGTCATATTCTGTCAAGGTCATTCTACATAGCTAACGTAGAAAATATGACCATGGGCATTTGGTATATTAAGGGGTGGCAGCATTCATACGTTTCCAACTTTTTTCATCTTACTTTCCTTCTTTTACTAATTTCCAATGTTTTTCATCTTACTTTTCCTATTTTTTTGCTACTTTTTCAACTTTTCATCTTGCTTTTCCAACTTTTTTCATCTTACTTTTCTGACTTTTATAATTTTGTCTAGTTTTTTATCTTACTTTTCCTCCTTTTTTCAACTTTTTTTTTATCTTACAGTTTCTGTTTTTAAACTTTATCTTACTTTTCCTATTTTTTGCAACTTTTCAACTTTTTATCTTACTTTACCAACTTGTTTCATCTCACTTTTCCTTCTTTTTCATCTTACTTTCCGACTTTTACAATTTTTTCTAGTTTTTATCTTACTTTTCCTCCTTTTTCAACTTTTTTCATCGTACATTTTCTATTTTTAAACTTTATCTTACTTTCCTATTTTTTCCTACTTTTTCAACTTTTTTATCTTACCTTTCCTGTTTTTCAACTTTTTTTATTTTACTTTTCTTACCTTTTCAACTTTTTACATTTTACTTTTCCAACTTTTTTCCATCTTAATTTCCTATTTTTCAAACTTTTTTCATCTTACTTTTTCTACTTTTTTTTATCGTTCCTACCTTTCCTAATTTTTGTCTATTTTTATTTAGTCGAAGTCTTTAAATAAAATATGAACAAAAAACTTCGTAAAACACAACGAAGTCTATTCATTTGTAAAGAAATGACTCGAGTTGCGTTACGTATTTTCTTCACAACGTTCAGCGCGTTTTTAGTTTACGAGTTTGAACCCGTTGTTCTCTTGTTTTTTTTTTTTAAGTGTGACTGCTTACCCCAAAAAGAACTTTCACGCTGCAACTCTGCCAAATACCGTGGCAAAGGGTGCTACAAAAAAAAAAAAAAATAAAAAAATAAAATAAAATAAAATAAACTAGTCACTGAGTTTGTGATCTAAGAAATAAGAAGAAATAGAAAAAAACTTCCTTCCGCAGAATAAAAGGAAAACCGAAAGTAGGCTGACTTGTACAAATACTAAGTTGGAACACTGGTTTTATTTAAGTGCAAATAATATGTTGGAACACTGGTCTTATTTTTAAGTAGTGTGATTAGCATCGCAGTGATTAATGCCTAATGCTTGCAGTGTAAGATATTTAAGATCGAGTGTTGCGAAATATGCGTTTTAACCAGCAATGCTTACAGTCAGATGCCAAAATGATTCCTAATGTCTTCATTATAAATAATTCCAGTTTTTTCCGACTTTTTTTGTATTAACTATCACTACTATTTCCCAATTTTGTCCCTTTTTATTTATTTTTTTATTTTTTGCTGCTACCCTCGAAATCCGAAAATCGGACTAGAATTGGAACTAAGTACCTTACACGGAAGTTGGCAATTTGTGGCCCCAGATAGCATCCAATGCTTCCTTGCGTGACTAGTGTAGGGGAGAAGCCATTCAGTGGGTGCGTTGGGGACCATAATCAAAGTATGTCATGCTATTTTTGGTCAATTTTGAAACCCTCCCTCCCCCATGTCACCCTTATTTACCCTCTCCCCCTAGAAAAGTATGTCACACTGATCTCCCATCCCCCACTCCCCCCCTCCCCCCAAAAAATAAACAAACGAGAAAACCTGAAGCCAAGTCGAATACCCCGTCTCCTTTTAGTAAAATTAATTAATCCAGTCTTTCATCTTTTCGTTAACGAAATCTTTTCTGTTTTTTTGTTCTTTTCCTACTTTATGAAATTCCGTATGTCTGTTGCATCTTTCTACACATTTTGCATATTTTTCTGGGAATAAATTTTATTGGAACAGATTTTGTCATTGGACCAATATTGGTAGTAGTTAGGGGTACAGCAGGTCGAGTGGAATCAGGAGCTAATAAATGCATACACGTCTGTCGGACGTGAGAGTGTCTTGCTGTATCTAACGCTTCGTATTCCATCGCTTGTCTCAAGGTCGTATGGGAGAAAAGCTGTGGTTTCGTTTTCTTTCTCCAGGCCATTTGATACAAAATCGCTAGAATCCTATTTTCCAAAGAAAAGCTAAGGGGCGTCAACTTTCCGGCAAGAGCGTGAACTGGCATTGAGCCAGGAGGAGGCGTAACACCAATTTCTACCCCAGTCGGCCTTGGCTTGAAGAAGTCAACTCCTTTTCCCCTTCACGCTTGTGAAACGCTGTTGCACCCGGAGGTGCTGCATGCCTGGAATAAAAGTGGCACGTTTTTTGTTTTTTCACACCACTCTACATGATTAAGACCTACACAGCATATTTTTAAAGAGGGTTATCCCAGAAAACAGGAACGACCAATCGTTCCACATTTGGCCACATGGGTTCGCGACCTGGATCGAGAGATGGAATATGCGATAATACTAACATGGACACTCCGTCAAACCCTACGGATTTTCCTTTATGCCGTTCCTGTGGACTGGGAAAAGCTTGAATTATAAATCGAACTGAGAGACGCATTAGAGCAGCCCCCTCAACCCCCCCTCCCAACCCCATCATTTTTTTCTGACACCTGAGCACATCATTTTTGTTCGGTGAAGAGTATTAAAATTCTTCCTTGCGCAAAGAATAAAGGTGTGTAAAAATATAAAAGTGTGACGTAACATTGTGACGCTATCCCCTCACCCCACCCTGTGCGCTCTTTCCTATTGTCACACTGAATTGAGACCAACCCCCACCCCCATCGGAGCGTGACGTTCTCTTTTTATTGGTCCCTTAGCCGTTTTACGTACGTCGCCACTAGTTTTTTACTGTTCTGGTCCAACTTTGGTTTCATTTTCGCACCCTACAAATTGTTAAGTAATGCCCGTGGAGTGTGAGTCAAATAATAAAGACGTACGCATCGGATTGCATGTGTTTTCTGTCCAAAGTTTAAAAATTCCACCGTTGACTGGGGAAAATTTTTGTATGAATTACTCCTTCATCTTCCATTAAACTATCGATCGTCTATCACAGTGGTTTTCAACCTATGGTTCGCGACCCCAAATCGGGTCGCGGGCGTCCTGTCGGGGGGTCGCGATACATAAGCAGGAAAATAAATTATTTTACTTTTTTTTAAATCTTTCAATCTTTTAATCTTTTAATCTTTAAATCTTTCAATCTTTTAATCTTTTAATCTTTAAATCTTTTTATCCCCTGAAATTTAATCATTAATCACTGATTAGTCGTTAATTAATTGTAAAGGACTTTTATCTCTTCTAAAAATCTAATTCTACATTATACTATATTGAATAATTCTTTAAAATACGACAGCTATTTGTTTTTATGAGCAAATGACGATGCTTAAAATACAAAACAAACGTTGGCTTCCCGGGGCTCCACCCTGGACCCCGCTGGGGAGCTCACAACGCTCCTCCAGACCCCCTAGTTGTGAAACAGACGGGCGGAGGAATTTACTTAGGGCGGGGGGGAGGGTCACGGAAAAAAATTGTTTAGATGGGGTCGCAGTTTGAAAAAGGTTGGGTACCACTGTTCTATCACACCGAGTTCTGCCAGATAACAGTCCAAGCAATTGTCTTTATTAAATGTCAAAGCGACTTCGGAATACGGATGTGCTCGTGGAAGACGTAGTTCAGGCTCGTAACTAAAACAAATATTTATCGGGTTAGAGGAATTTTTACTAGTCATTTTTACCCTCCCCCACCCTCCAAAAAAGACTTTTTTCTCCCCTGTCGTGCTAGAATAGCGCGGTCTGTTTAATTCTCACTCACGTAATCAATTTTGTAAGTTGAGCAATTAGAATGTTAGATTGCTTTTACTCTTAAACTTAAATCTCTTGCTCGTACGTAGTATAGGAGATAATATGTTGATATTAGTTCGTCCCAACTCAAAGTAACCCCATACTCTCAGAAACTGTTCACTTCTTTCTGTCGTTTAGAAGAAAACCATTAGAACTCGTGTCCCCATGGAGCTCACAGCTGTAAAAGTACACAAATAAAATAACGGATTACAGTTCACTCAAACAAAACACACCATAGGCTAATTTAAACTCCAATTTAAGGGAACAAAATAAACAAAACAAATCCAAAATAATAAAACCCCCCTGTATAATGCAGAAGTTATACACACACTCACAGACATAGCCCATTTCAAATAACAATTGTGTACACTTATCTGATATTACCGTGGAATAAAAACAATCCTTTTTTCCTGGAATTGGAGTTCAACTGTGAGTTCCATGGGGTCACGAGCTCTAATGTTTTTTTGTTTCTAAACGGCGAAGCTGTTTTTTTGTTTTGGTCAGTTAATACGTGAAAACATTGGTACGACGAATTTTGTGTATGCACAATTACTGTTTTTTTAATTTGCCGTTTTTTTAACGTCTTGTTGTATCCCCTGGACTCTGTCGTGGGGTCCCGTAGGACCTGTTGAATCGGTACTAAAGTTAATTTCCTGCCTCATTTTGGCTTAACCGACGTCGGTTTGGTTCCAAAACGCCTCTCAATGCGCAGCACAACTTTAATAACTTGATTCCTTAATAATTATTCGCCATGAATTTTGCATGAGTCCACCTACTCCTTGCGCAGATAAATTACGTAGGAAATCGTTATGCGCTGGTGTAGAACGTCACGTTTAATTTTTGACCCCCTCGAGCTGTTTGCACTTATTTATTTAAAATGACTCAAGGAGGTTGGTCCATCGATTTTCTGGAATTTATTACCCTCTTCCTGTAACGAGCCCTCCCTCCGACGAATATAATGTTGAAAATGGGGATTTTATTCTAATCCGACACCCTGTTTGAGGTCGGCGAAGGGGGCGAGACGGATGGGGATGGGACGGAAGGAAGTGGGGTGGGGTGGAGGGGGAGTTTTACCCCAACTAGACGCACGGTTGGTTCTCCTCCTGTGCTGTTGTCTGCTTGTCTGCACGATAACTTACGAAGCCATTGTACGATTTTTTTTCAAATTCTTCGCACGCATGCTGTGCTAGTGGTGCCCTCATACATTTTAAACATTTTAATTCAAAATGGTCTCCGACGATTCAGGTGACGGGTTTCGGGAAGAGTGGGGGCTCACAATTCTAAAAAGGTCTTACCCTCGTGCCCCCCCCCCCCCCCCCCGCCATGTGAGTGTTAGTTTTACGCAATAAAAAGAAGGAATTTGAGGCGTGCACTACATGAAACGTGGATCTACGTCAATGGAGTGAGCGATGCTAACGATATGGCTAGTTTTGTAATAAACAGACTAAATCACCTTATTAGCCCATTAAGTGTTCTGAATGAAAAAAAATAGACCAAAAAACATATAAAAGCCTAATATTTGCTGAAAAAAACGATATTTTTTATCTTACAACCTACTTTTTAACCTGTGTTTTTTAATTGGAGGTGTGCGAGGGCTGGGGATGCTTCAATTTTTACTGGTGGGCATTCATGCGTAGCCCACCCCACCAGCTAGGGGGTCTAGGGGAGCGCTGCAAGCGCCCCCAGCGGGGTCCCAGAAGCTGAACGGTTTTAAGACAATTTATTGTGGTTTGTAACTGCTAGAGCCCGTATTTTATTTATTTTTTGAGTTTTTAATCGCATTTGTTTTTTATTAATTGACATTAAGGATCAATCTCAATTCCGTCTATGGTGGGCAAGTTTAAAATCACTGTGGGTTGATATGTTAAAAAAAATGCCCTTGGGATCTTTACTCTTAGTGCCCCCCCCCCCCCCCCGGATCCCTGTCAAATAACTCATTTTTAGCTATTTTACTGCCGTTGAAACGATTGTCAAAATTGTTCAGTTGGTTGGAATATATTACTTCTTTGCTTTGATGCGCGTAAGTCAATTCCGGACTTGGAATTAATTGACTTAATTTCACTTTTGTGGTCTTGGTGGAATTGATTCCACTTTACTTGATTTGGACTTGACTTGGGTGTTTGCGAAACTATAAACTGAATTGCTAGGAATTGACTTGATGACCAGCAATTCACCCGATATTGTGCTCAGGTTGATTTGACTTGCCAAGTCATCTACTGGATTGTCAAGGCCTAGATTTAATACGATTTGTATACGATTTAAAATTCCTTGTTTTGACGTGCTTTGATTCAACCTGAAATTCAGTCCAATCCACAAAAACCAAATCAATTCACCCAATTTCAGCCCCCAAATTCACCAAAATCGTCGATAGTTTCGGCATAACCATACATTTTGTCAGAATTGACTAGAATTGGTCAAAACATTTCCTGAATCAACCGAGAATTGACTGGAACTAAGACTGGATCAACAGCAAGTCACTGAATTGGAAATGATTATCAGAATGAGAAACGGAAATTAGTTGATTTGGAAATGATTTGAAATAGCAAATACAAAATGTGAACAATGATTTGAATTGTATTGAACACTAACAGTAACTTGGTGGAATTAACTCTTGAAATTGAACTGGAATTGATCTGGAATTGAATTGCTTATCAACGGTATGTAAATAGTAACGGATTTGATTTGACTTGCTACTAACTTGAAGTCTGGGTAATTGACTCAAATCCATTGAAGTGGAATTGTGGCCATTCCTGAAAATAGACTACGTCCGGGGTCGGGGGGCACATTGCACCTTCTTTTAATATGCAAGTCGAATTAGCCTTGCTGATGAATTGATGACTTTAAAGGGCAATTACATCCATTTTGACATGCATGTTTGACTTTTGGATCACTTACACAACAACTAAACACAAGAATCGCGGTAAACATACATTACGTACGTCCGATATAACAATTTAATTACTGCATTACCAAAACACGACACGGAGATCGCCATTGTCTTGCTGGAACGCTCAGAAATTAATGCCGACAGATGGATCTCTTCGATTTCGACTCGCAGCCGATTGAGATAGCTGTATTGACTGTGACGAGCTCAAACGTCTGACGGCCTTAGCTGGCCGACAGTGTAGTCAACGTCAACGGCGCTATCTCAATCGGCTGCGAGTCGAAAGGGAAGAGATCCGTCTGTCGGCATTAATTTCTGCGCGTTCCAGCAAAACAATGGCGATCTCCGTGTCGTGTTTTGGTAATGCAGTAATTAAATTGTTATATCGGACGTACGTAATGTATGTTTACCGCGATTCTTGTGTTTAGTTGTTGTGTAAGTGATCCAAAAGTCAAACATGCATGTCAAAATGGATGTAATTGCCCTTTAAAGTTATTCGGTGAAATGGCTGAAGGTGTCTTATCACAGAGTACATTCATAAACCCGAATTGCTCAGCGACCGTTTAACCAAACGCTACCACTTCCATCAAAAATGACGTCACGCGTCGTTTTGGTGAACAAAATGGCTGCTAGTGTCACGAAAGAAGTGTTTTAAGAACATATGTTCACCATCACTCTTGCGTTACAGTTGCACTGTCAAATACGTCTAAGCGGTTTTATGTTAAAATACCAATAATCGTAGCAAAGAAAGACTCCAAGTCCGTCGCCACTTTCGAAAATGTTGAGGCGCACACCTCTATCACGCACTGCAACAACGCTCTCTGTTATGCAATCTAAAGTAGTAACCATCACAATTGACGGTTAAAATCGTGCTAGCTTTTAGGCCTAGTTTTGGATTTTAAGCGTAATTCTCAGCTTTTAAGCCTAATTTTTTACCTGCCGTTTTAATTTCGTAAGTTGCCGCTAACGGAGAGTTGGGTTCGAGAGTACGCTTATTCATTTATACAACGCGGTGCGGCGATTAAAGCCGTGGCAACGTGATTAAGGCCTAATTTTCAGCTTTTAAGCCTAATTTTTTTCTGCCGTTTTAATTTCGTAGTAGCAGCTAACCGGGAGAATTTGGTTCGACAGTATGCCTATTCATCCATGCAACACGGTGTCGACACTAGTTTAAATGAAGCGAACGTGTGTCGTTAATGAAATCCCTTTGTTTTTATGGTTGCGTGTTTTCCTGTAGTGTTTCAATGCGGCAGTCAAATATTATTATTTCATTGAGTTACGGCGAGAACGTTACGACGGCAACGCTATCGAAGTGGTGAACAGCCACCTTTAAGGAAACAACGATATTTTAATTTGCCGTGTTTTTAACTGTTTTTTGGTCCCGGTTGGTCCCTAATGGTGAAAACAGTTTGTCTATAACTGGTATCGTTCTGAAGTAGAAACAAGCGGCTACAGCGACTGTCTTCTGTACAGTTCCTCCACTTCCAATGTTGCACTACAACAGCTATCTCTATTATACTAATCTAAAAGCAGTAGCCATCACAATTGCCGGTTAAAAATGTGTTAGCTTTTAGACCTGTTTTATATTTTAGGCGTAATTGTCAGCTTTTAGGCCTAATTTTAACCAACATTTTAATTTCATAAGTAGCAGCCAACGGAGATATGGATTGTATAGTAAGCCTATTCATTTTTGTAACATGGTGCGCCTTCAGGCACACAGTTACAGTGTTAGGGCGCGTTTACGCAACGACTCGCTTTTGCATTCTCGCAGCGAGAATCTAATCGCAATTTCAAAGGTGTCGTTGCCATGGTAACAACGCTATGTGGATTAGCTAAATCTGACGTCGTTTGAGTAAATGATTGCAGTCTTCTAATCTGTGCCAATAAGATAGAGAATTCATCCTAACGAAACAATTTTCTCAATCGCATCTGAACTCACGTTAATGAGTGTTTTCGTTGCGAGTTGGGAGAACTAAAACCGCCGCCATGTTGGAATTTCAGGTGATTTCTAGCTTCTAGCTGCGAGAATGCAAATGCGAGTTATTGCGTAAACGCACCCTTACAACGTAACGCAACGTAGCCTATATAGATCGGTGGTAGTAGGGAAGTGACGAGAGAGACGCTGTTGATGAAGCCAACAGCGACTCGTAGCAACTTGACATTGCCATGGTAACATGATTTTAGGCCCAATTTTCATTTTTAGGCCTAATTTAAAAAATGCAGTTTTAATTTCATAAGTAGAAGATAGGCCTAATGGAGAATTTGGTTCGACGGTAAGCCTATTCATTCATGCAACAATGCGACGAGACTACTTAAACGAAGCTAAAATCCATTTGTTTTTATTGAGGATTTTAATTTCGGATTTTAATTCGACGATCAAATGTTATTATTTAATTTAGTTACGTCGAAGAAGTCTATTAGCTGTGAGGAAGTAACGATGTTTTAATTTGCCATGTTATTTAACTAACTTCTCACACTGAACCTAACGTTAAACAGTGGTCGTCAATATGTGGTACCGTTGCGAAGTAGAAAGATGCGACGGACTAACGGATAAAGTCGTTGCAATAGTCTCTCAGCCGGTACGGCTGCACAGAAGACTAAAAAGCGACGGACAAGCGGACAAAGTCGTAGCAATAAACAGCTCAACGGTTTAGGTTGTATACAGAATGATAAAAACGCCTTGAAGAACGATTATTAATTTCGCATATCTGAGACTCGACAACCCGTAATCTTCTCCCTCAATTGACGCGCTTGAATCTACACATATATGTCACAGAATGTGTGTGAAACTTTGACGTGAATAGGATGAAGGTTTCATTCAACAGTCCGGCAGACACAGACCGACACCGTCCAACAGGAATTAGAAACTCCTTCACTCAGCTCGTCGCTAAAATTGTATGAAAAACGATAATGGCTTGGAAATAGCCCCTTAGTAAAGTATCTCCAACAGTGCGAATTTTAGAGGTGTTCAGCAGGGAAGCCGACTGATAGATTAATGCGGGGAGCTTTTGATAGAATACGCTGTATTCATTCATCGTTGGTTCGTGTTCGAAAAAATGTGATACATGGACCCCTGAATATAGAGCTGTAATCGAGGGGTTCGACAAACCGGAAATAGCGCACGAGATTGGCAAATTCGAAATCACTACATTCGATTTGCAGGGATTTGCGCAGATTTGTACGGATTTGCAAGATTTGTACGGATTTACAAGATTTTTCTTGGATTTACACGCAGATTTCATGAAGATTTTTACAGATTTATAGATTTCATTAAGATTTGCACATTTGAAATGATTTTCAGATTTCACTTGATTTTCAGATTTCAAGCAGATAATTGCTACCAGATTTGCCGATTTCGTGTTGATTTGGACTGATCTGCTATGATTTTCAGGCTTTTACAGATCTGCAATGATTTGTAGATTTCACTCAGATTTGCAGATTTCACATAGATTGAAAATCCGAAATCAGTGAGCGTACGAGATTTCAGCCCTTGTCGGAATCGGACCCCTCGGCTGTAATAGGGCTTTACAGCTTTTTTTAAATATGCTAGCTGCCACCGGAGCATTGGGGCTTTCGAATTGCTATACCTAGTAACCACAATGATACGGAGGTAGATCCGCTCCTCGTGGCCCGTTAAACGAAGTATGAAGCACGTGGCATGACGGCGTCGGTTCATGACAATTGGACAATAATCGTACTGCAGTAATAGCAGACTGATTTGTGAATGCCACCATCCGGTGATTTGTTTTCGTCTCGAAAAACCCGGAGTAGTCGCCATGTTGGATTTTGAATTCTCGCTGCGCGATGACTACGGTTTCTACCGTCGTTTGATCACGGCTAGAAGCTGTTCTTTGTGCAAAAACGTGCGCGAAAGGGCGATGTTGTAATGTTTAAAATTATTGTTGTCCTTTTGTTTGTTATCCTTCTTGTTGCTTTAATACATTGAATTGTTCGTGTATTGCCGCATAAACTGGAAACTCATGCTAAATGAATAACGATAGACCAGCAAATAGCTTTCGGCGAGCGAGGTCTTGTAGGATAAATGCGCCTTGAAGGGGCGGAGTGATTGCTCAGTTGGAGAGAGACCCCCCCCCCCCCCCCCCCTTTTGCCTAATAGATTTTCCATAATTCTGATTATAGGCCTACTGACTAAAAAAATAAAAATTGCCTGTCCAGATTTTAAACTCGTCACGTCGATTTCCTGTGAGAGGCAAGATGGCGGGCGTGGTGGGTGGCGCCATCCTTTGACGCCAATCGGTGAATTTGTAATACTTACAAGGTTTCCAACGTCTGTCAACAGATGGATGAGCTGCAAAGCTTGAATTGACGTTTTGTAATAGTTGTGAAAAGATACCACGTAACTTGAGATGGCCTCTTTTTGCAGGGGAATTTGCTGCAACACTTTCATTGACGTGTATACGACGTACAACGCCAGATGGCGTGCCATACCACCGTAAAACAAATAATACGAAAACAAACACACATTGCGATACATCACACTTTACAAAAAAAAAAGACACTACGTCCGTTGTTACAACCCACATTCTCGGTGGTGCTTTCAACCCTCTCATCGCAATATTAATGATCGCATTACCAAAGGACCACTGATCTGTAAATTTTTAAAAATTAGGTCGGCTCAACAGGTTCTCCTTTAGCGGCTCAATAAATCTCTCTTAACCCTTGGAGACTGGACATGCATGACGTCATGAGCTATATGCCGTTTCCATAGCTCCTACCACAGGAATGCCGAATATGTTTGAAGGCTGTGCTCCGTAGTGGCACAAAGGTACCATCTGGTCGATAAGGCCTTACCATCCCCCTTCCCCGTCAAGTGAATATTAGGTAGCTCTACTGAAAACCAGTGATGTAAATCTTGTTTGAACACGTTCCCTGGCGTTTTTTTTCCCCCTCGCAGTGCTAAAGCATTTCGCTGAATGGCTGTTGCTTTTCGCTCTATTTAGCAGAATTTGCGGACGCGTCTCTTTTCCGGCGTTTCGTGCAGTGCTAAATTCAGCCATGCAGCAACAAAAAAGGTGCTAACTCTGCTGCGGAAACAAGATGGCTGCTTCCGATCAAAATTTTTTTTTTATTATCTACATCAAAATCTGCCATGTTTTTATACGGGGTGCGTATACGGCCTTGAATTCCTTGAAGAGACTTAAATTTTTAAAACCGAAAATTCAAGGCTCGAAAAACCTTGAAAAATTGGAATTTTTGTTGTCGGAGCCTCGAAACGGCCTTGAATTGTGTGAGTGTACTATGTTATTGCCATAACAGTAATATTAATTTACCGTAGGTATAAATTTAAATAAATGAGTAGAAATAATTTGTCAGCCGAATGCATTTCTGCTGTAAACGATGCTCTTCTCCGATTGGACTGGAGACAGAAGGAGAGAGGCACTGCACAGTGCAAGCAATTTTTGCCAGAAGGGGTAATTGAGCAAATAAAGTTCTGCTGGCTGTTAGTATCTGCATTCTTCCTTCCTCCTTGTCCATTGGGAAGGGAGAACTTATAATGTCCGTCATTGTTTACGACGTTTAAAGGGATATACCTCCCAGCACCACTTTCCTCGATCCTCCACATCAAGTACGGCCCCCCAAGGTCTATTTACTTACCGTTAGTCTTTCCCTTGCTAAAAATCCGTTTTAAAATGTGGCGTCTAGGAGATTTTCTGTTGAATACTACTAACTTTATTTACGTTCGTCCCGAACATAAATGATGTATCGCGCGCCGACAATGACATTGGATGTTTTATCTGCGTGTGCGCGCAGTATTAATTTTAATCGTTTGCTAGTAATTACTATAAGATCAAAAATCTAGAAGGCTAATGCAGTAAAAATAAAATTAATTATTCCAATAGATCGCCGAAACAAAATTATAAGACACTAGTCTAGAAAATTATAGATTGTGATTTTAAAATACAAAATCATTCCGGTTTTTGACGACACAATCAATGGGTTCACGCTGGCTGGACTATTAGGCGCAATGCCAATTGAGACAGTAGCTACGTTTTTCGCGAGGAACGAAGCTACCGTCTCAGTTGACCTTAGCTGTGGTAAATACGCGGATGCGATCGTCATGTTGGTGGTGTGAGGCAGGCGGAATGTTATAAGGCAGGCTGGATGTTGCTTTAAAGGGATATATCTCCCAGCGCCATTTTTCTCGATCCACCACATCAAGTATGGCCCCAAAAGGTCTATTTACTTACTGTTAGCCTTTCCATTGCTAAAAAACCGTTTTAAAATGTGGCTTCTAGGAGATTTTTTGTTGAATATTGTTAACTATATTTAAGAACGATCCGTAACTATATGATGCATTGCGCGCGTACAATAATCATGACGTTTCATCTCTGTGTGCACATCTACTAATTTTATAATAATTACCATGAGAGCTAAAATCTAATATACTAATGCGGTTAAAATTAAAATTAATTATTCCAATAATCGCCGAGGCAAAATTATAAGACACTAGCCTAGAAAATTATAAATTGTGATTTTAAAATACGAGAATCATTCCGGTTTGTGACGACGCAATCGTTGACTTGATTCTGTCTCTTGTACTATTCCCAAAGCCATTGTTTGTCACTATAAGCGCCGGTGCACACGTGCATATTTTGGACGGTGCGGCGACGAGGCGGCGCCGCTGCGGTGACGCATCCAATCAATGCACACGTGCGTTTTATTAACGCGCGTTGACGCTGCGGTGCCGCTTCGGTGACGTATGTGCGCGTTCGGTTCCCTAAGCTCGTGTACAAAAAATTATAGTTTGAAACCAATGAGACGATGTTGCTTTTTTCGCCTACCTCTTGAACAAAAAATATATTTTAAAACCAATGCGACGAATTTTGGTACATTGATGTACTAATTTAAGACGATCCAGGGGGAAATATTATACATCCTTTGCAGATTAACTAAAAAATTCGGATAAGTTCTTTAATTACTTTCCAATGGGTTTTCAATCATTTCTGCAACAACATTTCATATTTCAGGATAGTTCTTTACTCCCCCAATAAACAATTCCATGTCTATTTCTTCGAAATTGGACGCCATTTTCGGTTACGCTTTTGTGGTATACGGCGGACGTGTGCACCGCTCAAGTCATCCAAGGTACTCAGAGACGCAATTGCGATTTTTAAAGCTGCGGTACCGCTGCGTTGACGGGGGAAATTGCGGTGCAAAACGACCGCACGAGCGGCGGGCGAGCGCGGGCGGTAACGCAAAGTCGGCGCAGGTACGTGTGCAGTACCCAACGGATGGCACGTAAACCAAACCGCAAATGCGGTACCACAGCGGCGGCCGCACGTGTGCACTGGCGCTATGAAGATAATTATTCGAATATTCGTTCAAAATTCAAAAACTATCTTCTTTTTTTATTTACTGTGTACTCGCTAACTTTTTTAATTATTTGGCGCCCGCCTACTCAAACCTGGGGGGGGGGGGGGTACTTTACGGCCCTGAGTATATGCGTTTCCTTCAGCTGTAATAGTTCAGAAACAGGAAATTAAAGCTAGCCGGGAGAGATTTATTTTGGGCAGTTTGCTTTGAGATAATGTTACGTAAAAGTTAACTAATATCAACGCCCCCCTCCCCCACCTTCCCTTGATTCTAACACGGGTTTCACAACTTTTCTGGATTTTTCTCTCTTTTTTTGGGCGCTTTTTGCTTTATGATATTTCCGATTGCGCGTCATGATCTAACACAGGACACTAATGTTATTTATTATGATGGGTCTAGAAGTGGCGTGTATAGATCAAAGGTCTGGGCAAGATCCAACAACCCACGTCCGGTCATCAGCGGAAATACGTCACGGAAAACGTCCACCATTTCCGGCGTGCTGCGGACGCTGAGCCTGGCAACTGGCGCTCAGCCAATCACATGCCACCAAATCTTTCAACAAATGGGTAGAGGGAGCAGGAGGAGGGGAGACTTACGAGTGATGTGAAGAAAAAAAGAAGGCGTTAGTCATGCTGTTTTCTGTTTAATGGGAAATGGGGCTTGACAACATCGGTGTCTAGACGAGATCGCACGTGGATAATGTTATGGATTTGTGCAGTCAAAATAGAGACACTGGTTTGCACTGTGATTGGTATAGGGCCTAGTTTTGTACGGTTCGAATAAAAAAAAAATGCTTTCTTAAAATTTCAAATCGTAATAGGGCGGAAAAGTTGATCGTCGATATCCTAATCACTATCCCAACAGTAACAAATTCTAAAAAAAATTGTTTAGAGGTGCCCACACCTGAGCCTAAAGTTTAACGTTACATAAAGTCAATGGGGAAAATTCCTACTTTCGCACACATGAGTTTTGACAAGTTTAAACTACAGCTCTTTACATTGTCTCATTTTGTACGCTCAGAGACCACTATACCACACGCCATGGCTGTTTGCTGTGACGTGCATATCACGTGACTGGGCTAGTCCAATCAGACGTCATTGGCTAACTCATGGTGACGTCACGGCAAACAGCCATTGCGCATGGTTTAAATGAAGCCAAAATCAGAAATAATTCATTTCTTCCAGAAAACAGTGCGAATTTTCGGCCACCAAAATAGGTGGAAAATCTTTTTTTGCCGATTTTACGCCGCAAATTAAAAAGAAGTTTAGGAACAAAATATATTTTTTTAATTTCATTCTGGCTACGTTTAGTGGTCTCTGAGAATACCAATTGAGATAACGTGAAAAGCTGTATTCTAAGCTAGTACAAAAATTTTTTTTTTCAGGATTAGCGAATTTTCTCATTGACTTAAAATGTAAAACTTTAGGCACAAGAAGTGGGCACCTCTAAAAATTTATTTAGATTTTTTTTTTCCTTGTGGGATAGTGATTAGACCAAAGTTACTTTTCTGCACTATTAAAATTTGAAAAAAAAAAAAAACAGCATTTGATCCACCCTTGTGACCGGTCTCTCAAAGTTACTACTTAATTAAAGGTACATCCGGCTGCCTCATAACATTCCGCGTGCCTTATAACAGCCACGCGCAGATCGCCATCCGCGCATTTACCAGCGCTAAGGTCGGCTGGGGTGGTAGCTGCGTTCCTCGCACTGAGAAACGTAGCTGCTGTCTCGGTTGGCTTTGTGAATAGTACACGAAACAGCATCAAGTTAAAGATTGTGTCGTCACAAACCGGAATGATTCTCGTATTTTAACATCACAATTTATAATTTTCTAGGCTAGTGTCTCATAATTTTGCTTCGGCGATCAATTGGAATAATTAATTTTAATTTTTACCGCATTAGTCTTTTAGATTTTTGATCTCATGGTAATTATTAGAAAATAAGTACATGCACACACAGAGATGAAACATCATGACTATTGTAAGCGCGCAAAGGATCATATACTGTAGGACGCAGTAAATAAATTAGTTAACAATTATTTAACCGAAAATCTCCTAGACGCCACGTTTTAAAACGGATTTTTACCAAGGGATTGACTTACGGTAAGGAAATAGACCTTTGGGACCATACTTGATGTGGTGGATCGAGAAAAATGGCGCTGGGAGCTATATCCCTTTCATATATAGAAAAACATTAACTCACGTTGTGATTGGATCAAGCAGACATCTTCCGGAAAGCTGACGCGTCAAAACGACCTTGGAACCAGGAAAAGTTTTGTTTGTTCAAGCAAAGGCTGATTGAAGTACCACTTCCGTTTCTCGCCACTTGACACCAATTCTCGTGCGTACGGGGAAGTTAACGCCTCTTATCGTTGCTTTGGTAAAATAAGATACAGGCGATGTTGAGTCAACTGGGCGGGAGCCAGTAATTGAAATAAGCAGCTGCTCTCACAAATTATAATGTTTACATCCACCATTTTATGGTCACCAGCTATGTCTGCTTTGTTAGTGTTTGTTACAGTTTCAGCTTTTAGTCTAGGTTTGGGAGGAGGGGGGGGGTTCAGGTGAACTGACGGGTAGCGTGATTGTCTTCTGTCCAGGAGGTCCTGGCACCCCTGGCACTTTCGGACTCTGTGGTGTTTCGTGCTCATGTTGATTCTTGCATGTCAAAGATCATGGGTTTTTCCGCTTGGACTTTTCAAGCCAAATTGTCCCTCTCATCCTATGTATTGGGGCACATTATCCGGTTGGGTTCGGCTCCCTAAAAAAGTAAAAACAAAAATTAGCCTAGTCTGGCAAAGCATCTCGTGCAATAGCGCAGTAACCTTGCGCAACCGAGACAGCTGAGGTGCTCTCATGTAGCATTTTTTTTTATATACATTCAGAATAAAAGCCGTCGCTTTCACAATCTCCAAGGCAAACGTCATGCAGCCTCAACCCAGAATGGTGAAATGTCAGTGCTGTACTACATCACACGCATCTCGTACTGTTATTGCCGACTGACTGAATTATATCAGACTGACAGTTTAGTGCGTCGACCACTGCTTAACACAGCCCTGATGACGTCAGTGGCGTTTTTCAGTACGGACAAACAGAGATGCATCTAATGTATGATACTGACGTCAACATTACTTGCGCTTCTCACGAAAATCTCGAAACCAAAATGCAAGATAGGAGTAACCTGATAATAGAATTCCAAAGATAGCGGTGTTATCTTGCTATGTTGATGGTGGCGCCCTCTTCAATAAGGTTGGGTTATTGCATATATCTCACAACAATGATTTTTAATTATCCGGAATTACGATGCTGTTAGTAACTGATAGTATGGATTAGTCTGGAGTAATTCAAAGCCTGGAGAATTCTGGAGTAACAGAAAGTCTGGAGTAGTCCAGTCAAATGTCGTAAGCCGATGGCGCTTTCTTCTTGGTGGGCTTAATTAGAAATAAGGAAAGAAAATAATTAATTTAAATTTGTTTTTAAACTAAGGATTCTAAGGTTCAGCAGATAAGTTTACAGTTCCCCCCCAAAAAAACAGAAATCGGTTCAACTCCATATTAATTCCAGAAGGTGTTAAGGAGAGGGAAATAATATAAAACAAAGTTCGGAACAGCATTTACAATGGTCCTCTCATAAACGGGATACGAATTTAATGAAAATTTTTTAACTAACCACTGTCTGTGTTCACCTGCTTTGCATTCCCGCATTATTTTATCGTGTTAAATTTTTAAACTAAGAACTGGAAAAGCACCAGGATTTAACTTGACTAGATTAAATTACCAAGAGTCAAAAAGGATAACTAAAATTTTCCACAAAGTGGTCCAGGAAAAACTGGTAGGATGCAAACCAACGGTTGACACAGCATTCAAGATTAAAAAACAATTAAAATAAGAAGTTAAAATTGAGGGAGGGGCAACGGTTTGTGTCAGTTTACGTGCACACACTGTTGTCCCGCTTTCAATTTTAACTTTCTATTTTAATTTATTAAAAGAATCTTAAATGCTGTTGTTGCACCTCGAAATAAGCATGTTTCTGTTTGGTGTTTTTATAACTTCACTTGTGAAAAATGTTAGTTATCCTTTTGGGCGCTGGATAATGAGCCAGATAGGGCCCAAAGAGTCGAGATGTAATTGATGTGACTTTAATCTACTCAACTTATATTTCAAACAGCTTGGAGTAAAAATCTTTTAACGCGCACGGAAGTGGCATTGACTTGAACAAACCGGCGGCCGAGAGAAAGGGTCGCAAACTGTACCAGAAACAATCCATTCTAAACTATCCCTCTCTCTACACTCTCTCTTTCCTCCAAGTTTGGACGCCTTGTAACGCCAACATGGCGTCAGCTAATTTCCTGTTCTCGTCAGAGTGAGTTTCACGAAAGGCCAATCCCACAATTTATTTATTTTATTTACAAAATTGTTGTAACGTCCTAAAGATAACAAGGTAGCAATTTTAAAAACAACTATTTTAAAAACAGAAGAAACCTGGCACCACCCAACTTCCTGTTCTCGTCTGAACGAGGCTGGAAAGAGACTCCAGTGGAGGTCAATCCGGGTTAATCCCACAATCCATCACTTTGCCCTGAACAAATCCAACATGGCCGCCACGCAATGGGTATTTTGAATGAATACAAGGATTCAACACCGGTCGGTACTGTGGTAGGGCCTGGTCAGGTTAAGTGCCGACAATTTCTGTTTCGAAGCAGAAGTATCTCAGCTGCCTTAAATCGGGAATCTGCCGACGTTTACCAAATCGTCCTAGCTGTGAGAATGTCGGGCAGCTACACCGAAATAATTCCACAACAAATACAGGTCACACATGTAAAATTCAAATGGTATAGTTTTTTTTATTATATTTATTTGTATTTAAATTATTTATTTATATTTATTCGCTACACACATCAAATAAACTCCGTTGCGGCAATTGGAAATAAAATATGTTGGTCCTCTGGTGGCCCTCCACTGGTGTGATTTGGATCTCTGAGAGCCAAATTTAGTTTTTTGCGAAGTAATTTTCACCTCGAGTGTGGGGTAATCAGAAAAACATACGTGGAACCCTTGGTGCCCTCTAGGTATGACTGGTAGAATTAGCAATTCTGTCCTTAGGGTGTTTCTATAGGCGGTTACAGGGTCCTTGAATTATTCGTTGCTTTGAATATAGGGACGATCCACTCAATACTGCGCAGCAGCACGAGGTATCACGCGAGATTTTGCGAGATACATAGGCAAATCTCAAACGCGTCTTACGTCTCTGCTCCCGTTTCGCGTCATTTTTCTAATAATTGGCTAATATCCAAATCTCTTTGGATGTTGACTTTGCTGATAGTTTCTTACAAAATTGGACTAACAAATAAACTAATTAATAAACAAAAACGGAACGTTAAATGTTTAGAGTAAGGATCTAAAAGTCAAAACCTAGAAGGAACACGGACAAGCTTTGACAGTAAGGGTCTAGGTGTAAAATTTTGTCAGTAAGAGGCTGGTAACCATTAGACCTTTACTACCCGGTGTTTAGCTTAGTTCTAGTCTATTCGGACAGAACGTGTGTATGAACAGTTGTAGCAGGTTTTCTTTGTTCTTAGAATATTGTTATGGAACTTTAATAACACAATTTTCTTGTGAAGTTTGGCATTTTGTCTTTTGATGTTTTAGAATTTTTTTATTATATTTCGTAGATTTAAGGTAGAGGATTACCATAATGCTGTCTGCTACGAATATGCTGGCATGTTACTAAATTGAAAAATAATTTTCAACGTAAAGCAAAGCAGGAAACGTATAACCATACTACCACTTGATCATCGCATGGGTCTTTGCAAGAGGATTTCCAGTTTTTCGTCAAAATGTGTTTATTGCTGGCCACCGCGTAGTAAGGGTCTAATGCTTACCAGTCTCTTACTGACAAAATTTTACACCTAGACCCTTACTGTCAAAGCTTGTCCGTGTTCCTTCTAGGTTTTGACTTTTAGATCCTTACTCTAAACATTTAACGTTCCGTTTTTGTTTATTAATTCGTGTTACTTTTAGAATTGCAGCTAAACTGTAAAACAGTGCAGTTGACGGTCAAAGTTGAGAGTTTAACATAATAGACCCTAGGCTGACCCTTACTAACCTGGCTATCGCCAATGGTAACAATAGAAACAAATCCTTTTAATCTTCAGTCTTTGTCTTGCAGCTGGCGTTTGCTAATTGGTATTGTTGCATAATAACAATGTTTAAAACAATGTAAAACAATCAATCTGATGGTTTAGAGCTCCGTAACCCCTGAACCACTTGACCAATTAGAAAAGGCCTTATGAAAAGGGCACACCTACAGAACAATACCTGTAAAATGAGCTAAGAACCAGCTTTATAGGACAAATGGTTTGACCTGTAGAGAGGACAGACGAAAGTATCCCCAGAACAACAACAACAACAAGAAGCAGAACAAGAAGTTGTCTATTTGGCCCCTGTCTGCATCTCGGGTTTGGCTTGACCGAATTTCATAATTTTTGGACTGTAGACAGGCCTTGTCTAGTCAAGGCTAGATTCCAAATTTGGTTTAAAGATGTTTACTTTTGACGGAGTTATAAGCTCTCAAAGTTGAGAGTTTAACACAAAGGTCCTAGGTGGACCCTTACTAACACTGGCTATCGCCAGTGTTAATACTTATCATCAAACGTGAGCTGGACCGCTCCAATTGTTTAAATTGTTTTAAAGTGCATTAAGCTACTGATTTAACTTATTTATTGTATAGCCTAAAGACCCGAGGCCATGCGCTCTGTTTATGCAGAAAATACTGGGACTAGCTCTAGAACAAATTTATGGGACTAACATGGAAATAACATAAACACCAAAAAAAGATAAAGTACAAATCAGAACCACTGCCCCGCCCTCACCCCCCCCCCCCTGCATTAAGCTACCCTAGTCCAACAATGCGACTCAAAATACGCAACGTTTGTTACATCCTGTCAACAAACTGAGATCACCGTTACAAGGGGGCATCGTAAAAGCACGCCATTATTTTGGTTTCGGTTTCGAAGTGTAAAAATCTTGTAAAAAAATTTTCGTTTATTTTAATAACGTGTATTCTAACGTAGAGTAAAGAATGCGCGGTCAGATATTACATAATTACTCATTAATTTTGTTAAAAACTACGGCTAGTTGAAACCAACCTCATTGTCAGCTTACATTGTTAGCAACATCCAAATGGCTAATAATTTTAATTTTACGTAGATTTGCGTGACACATTTTTTTTATTAACTTTTAAAATGATTTTTAAATAATTTTTAAAGTTACCGCTCACCATGGTGACGTTATTTCTCTGTGCTTAGAATAAACACGGACACGTTCGTGTACCCAGTAAGTTGTTTCAAGGGAAGATACGTTGGCATTCCTTCAACTGTTAACTAACGCCCTCAGCTGGCGGAAAGTGGCAACAGGACAAATCAATCGACTCAGTGGTGCTTTCGGCGGCCATATTGTCCAATCTAGTCGTGTATGCTAATTTGCACCCAAGATCCGGCTGTTATTGTAGTACCAGTCCTGGGTTTGTGGTGTCCGTTAGTAGTATGATACAATTTTTGCAGTTGAGCAAATGGCTTCACTGCAACACAAATAGGACCGAAGGGAAGCCTAGTTTGGCGCTTACACCATACCAGGCCTAGGCTTCCAGGCAGTCCTATTTGTGTTGCAGTGAAGTCATTTGCTCAACAGCAGAAATAATTCTAGGGATCGCCGTTCGGCTTACTTCGAGCCGTTTGGCGAACTCGGGGGTAAACGGTTAAAAAAAAAATGCTGCCACATCAAACTTTACCTAGGTACATTAGCCTTGGAATGGGGGCTCCAACTAACTGTAGAGTTGCATGAAAATGATTGATTTCATCCTACTATTTACTATTCTTACTACGGCTAGTAATAATTGCCTAATGTTTACTTAAATAAATAAAGCTAAACCCCAATGTAAGGGAACGGTCATTATGGGGGGGGGGGGGGGGGGGGGGGGGGGGGGGGCTAAAGTGGGGGGGCAAGGTTTTTGTTGTGGTTGTTGGGGGGGGGAGGTTTTTTTGGGGGAGGG
>JAHWFP010009393.1:84501-107780 GCA_023313725.1 Lithobius niger
TCACGTTCATGCCGCCGGAAGTATCAGTGCATCACGTGACTCAAATCACTTCCGCCCTCAACGGCTAATGGTCCCCACTCTGATAATCACTTCTCTTATATTCTACCAAGAATTCTATCATGCTGTTGGAAATAAATACGGCCCAAGGCGGTCTCGATGCTGCCCTTTCGAGAAGCATGCTGTCCTTAAAAGCTTTTTCTCAATTTAACCCCCAACCAGACGTTTGGGGCCGTATGCGGGTACCGGGCAGTCGACCGCTAACTGCTCCTTGACCTCGTGTTTACTTATGGTGTATACAGATAGATTCCTCACAATTCCTCACTACAGAAGACTATAAGATAACGATAACATTTGCAATTTTTTTTCTGATTTGGTAGAAGATACACGACAAGGGAGTTTTGGTGCACGAAATTCGCAAATACCAAGATGAAATTGCTACCTCAAAGTTTTTTGGGGGTGGAGGGGAGCGGGAGGGGGGAGGGGGTTAAAGCACTGGGCAGAAATCTTATAAGTGGATCAGCATCGCACTGCGCAACCCACTGTCCAAGATTCACATGTGCATTGTGCCCTGTTACTATAGAAATTAAACTGTTTGTAGCATCGCTCGCTCGGCCAAGAAGGTACATGCAAAGACCTCCAAGAGGGCATGGTCAACTTTAGGTAACAGGGCACGCTGAGTTTTTTCCTGGGATTTTTTTTTGGTCCTTCACTCTCTGTTTTACCCTTTTTTTCAGGGGGCGTCGGACGAACGTCTAACTGGAAAATCGTCTAATGGGATAATTGTCTAATATCTGCATAAATAAAAAATCTAGAAAAGCGTCTAAACGGAATATCGTATAATGGAAAATCCTCCAAACGGAATATCGTATAATGGTTAATCGTATAATGGATAAACGTCTAACGGGATAATCGTCTAACTACGGTTTCTGATGTTATATGTATAGCTGCAGCGAGCGAGGCAGGGATATTAGACGATTTTTCATTATACGAATTTCCAGTTAGACGATTTTCCATTATACGAATTTCCTGTTAGACGACTTCCCGTTATACTGTTATACGGTATACGTTCTTCCAATTCCGCGATTTCCCAGTTAGACGATTATCCCTCGCCCCTTTTTCAGCTTTGTTTTTTAGCTTGCCACTGTCTTTTTTACCCTTTTTCTTCCCCTTTTTTGGCCTTCTTTTTGCCCTTTTTGGCCTGAGAGTCGTGTCCCTGGCTGCAGGTTCAGAAGTGAAATAGGGCATAGGCTATATTTTTTTTACAAAAAGGGCATTTTTTTCTGTAATGCCCCTATTCTCCCCCCCCCCCCCCCCCCACTCCCCCTCCCTGCGCACGCCACTGCAGCCGAGTAGTTGTGATCCTAGTTTTATGCCTAGTATGTTGTGTAGCGAGCTTTGAATTGACTTGTTTCTGTTTTTTTTCCCTTAAACTATGAACTCGCCCACGTTGGAGCATGCGAACACGACGATATTTCAGAGTTATGGAGCGGGGTTAGCAATAGATCACGTCGCGCTTCAACTCCGTCTCCATTTTCACCTCCGTTTGCTCTTTTCCGTTCTAGTTTTTCTTCTTTTCTTTTCTTTTCTTTTTACGACTAACTTTTTTTCCGGCGTCACGTCGTCACGTGGCAACGTAACATCGTTTCTCCTTCTTTCCTCCCCACCGTCCCATTATACTGCCGTTTTTCAGGTGGCGCTGCGATCGTCAGATGGCTTCTTCTTCGCCGAGCACTTTCTCTTTCTTCTCTTCTTTTCTCTCTCTTTTATCGTTGGAATGTGACCTACATTTTCTCTGGGCCAAGCCGAAACGCCACGCGCGCACGCAGGGTCGCCACTAGTTAGCAAAACGCAAAAACAGAAGCCGTTTTTACAATCGCTACCACATAAAACCAGCTAAATATAACCAGACCTAACTCGATCTAAAATGCCGAATTTAGCAAATCACTCTTTAATAATCGATGAATTAAGCATTTTTAGCACGCCTAAGTTTTCGATTATGAGTTTGAATGGTTCTAATTAGTTTCAACTCGTATCCACGCACGCTCGACCCTAAAACGAAAGAAAGGTGGAGGATGTAAAGGCATTTGTTTAACGGCTTGGCATAAAAAAATATTTAGTCCACAACCAAAAATAAGTCTTAAAAAAATTGGGGGATAAAAAAAAGATGCGGTAAGAAAAAGAGTCCCCATTTTAACATTGGCCTACTTTCAGAGGGTACTTTGTCTTGCAAAAGACAACCACACGTGCACGTGTCGGCTCGTGAGAGAGCTTCGACCCTGATTCGTGAACCCTCCTTTGTTTTTTACTTATGTTTTATTGTTTGCACCCGTGACGTCATCCCTTCCTGCCTCTCTGCATTTTGTTCTCACCAATCCTCCGTACATTCCCACGGCACAGCTGGTAGTTGGTGGATGAATAACAGGCTGTGGCAAAGTTCTTAAAGTATACAGGTTGGTACATTCGAACTTGGAGCGAATTCAGTTTAAGGGCAAAAGGTAGGCGATTTACACTTGTTACTACAATAATAGGCCTTTTTAATTCTTAAAATACAAAAATAAAAATAAAATTCGTTTAATACAGCATTTTATACAAAAAAAAAACAAAGCTTTACCAATTTTAGTACCATTTTTGGCCACCTGCACTAGGTGCCGCTGTTAGCAGTGTGTTTATCGAATTGCAGTTTAAATTACTTCGTGTTTTTTTGCGTTTGTTGGTCAAATGTTTGTTCTTTTCACGGAAAAAACTAAAAATATAAGTGCAAAAGTTAAATGGCATGAGAAGTAAATGGTACTAAAATTGGTAAATCTCAAATTCTTCCAGCCTGTTGTATAAAATGCTGTATGCTATGAATATGTTGTGTATTTAAGAGGTAAAAAAGGCCGATTATCGTGATAAACAAGTCAAATCATCTTATTTGCCCTGTTAGTGCAACGGTGCAGAAAAGAGTGCTCAGACTGCCCTAAAGTGTTGATATTTTACGCGAGTGTAATGTGGTGTTCTTTATGGCCACACACTGATCTTCATGTCAGTATCCGGATGCTACAATGGGTGTTTCTTTATATCTTCACACTGCAGTTTCATTTCTCGTCGTATGGTCGGCGTTCTCCATTGTGGTGTTTCTTACGGCGACAATACAGGTGACTGCGTAAATGTTAAAGGCCAATTTATGGCAATCCGGACAGTGCCGTGGTAGCTTAGCCGTTAAAACAGTCGACATGCAATCAAAAGACACGGGTTTGCTTTCTTGCCCCATGACCACACGTGTCATTTTTTCGTCTAGATAGTCGCCCACTGATATTTACTGCAATCCCCCGGTGTTTGTTTATACAGGGTGTTCCATGAAGTAGTGGACAAATATAGGCCTAAAATAGGTCTAATAGGCCTATAATAGACCTAAAGTAGCTTCAAAGTTCGTAAGCCCATCAGAAAACTTTCAACATGTTACGAATTATCATCACTTCTATGGCATTAGGTGTGACATTAGGCATGGATTGGATTCTGCTACTATCTGGTGAAGTGTATTTAGGCTAATTTTAGGCCTATATTTTTCCAGTACTTTATGGACTACCCTGTATACAGCCAGTGTGACTAGATGAAGTTTGGAAATATGCTACCAGAAGTCAAAACGCCTCCACGCCTCCGCCGCCAGCCAAAAATCAAATGCCACATGCGCCACCGAGAAAAAAAAACTGATTTTCGTGCCTTCGTAGAATGTTTTGTGGGTGCACACCTCTGTCGCTATGCTGGAAAAGTATCGTGTACACGACCGTATAGCCCGATCATGTGTTGCCTTCAGCGCAGATTGCGGTGATTTTGAGTACTGCTACTAAAATTCTGCTTTTTCAAAAAAATGCTGCCTTTTATGCTACTCCCCGATTTTGGGGTCAAAATATGCTGCCGTAGCATAAAAAATGCCACATACGGTCACTCTATCTATTTTATTTTTTTATTCTTTGTGATAAACGTGTTAGCTTGTACGGGTGTATGTACGTCTGCTGTGCAGTTGTAAATTACAGTACGTAGCAGTGATTACAATTCTTTTTTTTTCTTACAGGTGCTGAAATTTTGTAATTATTTCTAAATCCCAGAAACTAAGTCACCATGTCCATATTTATTGATGAAACCGACCCCGTAGACGGTAAGTTCGTCCTTCTTGTAACCTTCCAAATGTTAACCTTCCCTTGTAATTTATATTTAATGCAGCCTGACATCTTCCTAGCATGCTATTTATTTCCGTATGGGTTAGGGGAAATAGATTCCTAAGATCCCACATCGGCTATGCTAATTCACTTCGTTCCCTAGGCAACCTGGTTAACCCTTTTTTTTCTCAAAGATGGCACCCAATAAAAGTCGTGTACGCTCAACCAAGACCGGAACAAATTCACAGACATCTTGATAAATTCGATACCGTTTTTCGTATAACTCAGGTGTAAAATGAAGTGGAATCATATTGTAGGATACAACTCACAGTTCGTGTAGATATGTGGGAATAGCCTACTACTGAGAACTCAGCACAGTACGGTATTACCGATAAAATTTGTGCCTTAGCCCCTCCATCTTGCTTTTACTGCAAGACATTGCGGCGGTATTCCGGTTGCAAGCGCCGCTTGAGTCGTACGTTCCAGGGACTTTTTCAAGAAATTCTTACGAGTGAGCATTAATGCATAACCCATTCCACACCTAGTAGGGGGAGGGGGTGGATGGGGGAGTGGTGTAAGCTCCCCAAGCGGGGGTCGGTGTGTCCACCCAGCGAAGCTGAACGGTTTTAAGACCGTTTAGTCATTGGTGTAGTGTGGTAAACAAAATAATGCTGGAGCTATGGGCGGCCAACCCGGTGGGGGGGGGGGGATGGATTCCCCACGTTTGCCCTGAACTTTTGCCATAGGGTACGACAAAAAATAAAGCGATATAAAGTAAGTAGTAATGCTTACAGAGCTCAAATGGTGAATTTGGTATGTAGGCCTAGTTCGCGTAACACTATAGACGCTACAGTAATTCTGAAAAACTAAATAGGCAAAAAAATGTACTGCATAAGCCGGCACCTGTCAAAAATAAGTGTTGGGACAACGTTAACAACACAACGGTTTGTGTGTGTGTGTCCGTGTTGGAAGACCATCAGCACCAGCAAAAAACCCAAAAGCTACCATTGACCACAATATCTATATCTACAGCTACGCAACGCACTGCAGACGTGTTCTTGACGTGATCTAGATAGTCTACGATTAAAAACACTGAGGCATAGCTTGATAATGGGCAAAGCAATAGGCCTACTACGCGAATTGAAGGCCAAAAAATGCATAAATAAATAACTTTGTTCGAACTTGCCATAGCAACCTCAAATTTAGCCAATTTCTTCAAATGTATCACTGGTGGGCAAGTATAAAATCGCTGATGGTCACTAGTGATTTAAACTTGCCCTCCAGAGATAGATGTTACAGAAGCCCCTGTGCATCCCAGTTTTTTAACATTCTAACTGACTCGTGCTCACCAGCAAGTTGTATAAAAAGGCCCTGTGCATTCTCAAACCGACAAAAATGGTTTTCAGTTCGAAATGCAACTCGTGAAGGAGAAAAATAATCAAACCAATTAAAAAGCAGCGGCCCCAGTACGGAACATGGGGGACACCACTAACAATAGATGTCAAGTTGTTGGAGAACAAACAGATATTAAGCTCGTTGCATCACTATACTAATAGCGAACTAAATCCGACAAAAAGTGGAAGTTGTTTGCTTCTTTAGTGTATGTCATGGCATCTAGCATTGCCTTGAACCACGAAGTGTTAAAGGATTTTCAAGTCTTTCACCTTTATTCTAAGGCCGTGCCATCAAGGCTTTCTTGACAGCTTGTCTGTCGCCATCCCATTTCCGCCTAACCTTGCCACATGGCCAAGTTAAAGCCTGGACGAAGCCAAGAATAAGAACATCCCGGTGGCTACATAATCATTGATCTACAACGTCATTCTTAGATCCAAACCGTTGGATATAATAACTCCTTGACAGAATCAGTGTTTGGACTACCCCAAGAATACTAAATTCATTCTTCATAGTCAATATACATAGTTCAATGCCTGCACCAAGTAAAGAAAAAGTTGCTTATATCCAGTTGGTTTCATAACCACTAACCTACACTATCATGGTAGCTGACAAGGGTTTCTTTATAGCATCTTCAGTCAAGGTACCCTCCTGCCACGAATACGAATGACATTGTTCATGGTCGATGTAGTTCAACGCCTGCCAGAAAGCTAAGAATAAGTGGTCTACATCCGGTTGATTTCACAAGCATCAACCTACAGTATCATTCTTAGTACCTAAACCTCCCTGAGAAGGCCTTCTTCAGAGCCTCAGTCAAGGTACCCTACAGCCAAGAATACGAGTTACATTGTCATGGTCGATATAGTTCAATGCCTGCAGAAAGCTAAGAATAACTGTTCTACATCGAGTTGACTTCACAAGCGCCAACGCATAGTATCATTCTTGGTTTCTCAATCTCGCTGACAAGGCCTAATTTATAATCTGTCAATCATGGGTCCTTACATAAGACCAAGTCAATGACTGACCCAAGAATACGAATTTCAGTGTACATGGTCGATATAGTTCAGTGATGGCTCTAAGCCAAGTTAGTTTCATGACCGTTAACCTACAACGTCATTCACAGTTTCAATACCTTGCTGACAAGGCCTTCTTTATAGCCTCTTAGTCACACAGTTCTATGACTGGCCTAAGCCAAAAATAATAATTTCATTTTTCACGATCAACATAATCCAATGCCTGGAATAAGCCAAGAATACGAATTTCATTGCTCTTGGTCAACTAGTTCAATGCCTGGAGTAAACCAAGAATGTGAATTTCATCGGCCATGGACGACATAGTTCAATGCCTGGAGTAAGCCAAGAAAAATAATTTTATTGCCCATGGTCAACATCAACATAGTTCAATGCCTGGAGTAAGCCAAGAAACCGAATTTCATTGTCCATGTTCAACATAGTTCAATGCTGGAATATGCCACACAAAAAAAGAATTTCATTGTCCACAGTTAACATAGTTCAATGCCTGGAATAAGCCAAGTAAACGAATTTCATTACCGATTGTCAACATAGTTCAATGCCTGGAGTAAGCCAAGAATGCCAATTTCATTAGCCATGGTCAACATAGTTCAATGCCTCGAATAAGCCAAGAAAACGAATTTCGTTGTCCGTGGTCAACATAGTTCAATGCTTGGAGTAAGCCTAGAAAACGAATTTCGTTGTCCGTGGTCAACATAGTTCAATGCCTGGAGTAAGCCAAGAAAACGAATTTCGTTGTCCATGGTCAATATAGTTCAATGCTTGGAATAAGCCCAGAAAACGAATTTCATTACCCATTGCCAACATAGTTCAATGCCTGGAGTAAGCCAAGAATGCCAATTTCATTACCCATGGTCAACATAGTTAGTTCAATGCCTGGAGTAAGCCAGGAAAGCGAATTTCGTTGTCCATGGTCAACATAGTTCAATGCCTGGAGTAAGATAAGAATGCAAATTTTATTGTCAATGATCAACTTCAGTGGCTCGACTAAGCCAAAAATAGGTAATTTCGGTTGGTTTCACTCTCATTAACCTACAACATCCTGCTTGGGTTCGAAGACTCGCCAGAAAGTTTTCTTTACAGCATATCTGTGTGTCAGCATCTGGCATACCCCTTGCCTTATGGCCAAGTAAACGCGTGGACTAAGCCAAGAATACGAAACTTGAAATCGTTACGGTCAGGCTTTAGTTACTTGGGGTAACAAACGAGAAAAAAAACGAGAAAGAAAGCCAAAGAAAACATAAAAAAACGAAAAGTTTTTTTTTTTTTTTTTAAAGAAGCTATTTAATCATAGCATGCTGTAGCAGTGTGTTTCGGCTTCACTCCAAGTCATAGAAGGATAAATATTCCGGTCTTGGTCGACGTCCGCGTCTTTTCCAACCCATTTTTAGCGCAGCTTAAATTCGAGTCAGTCTCTCCTTTTTTTTTTCCTGTTTCTTTTCTCTTTTTTTTTTCTCTTTCTTTCTTTCCTAAGCAAGTGCGCCGTTGTTTGCTAAATAGGATAAGAAAAGAGCTCGTGTCGTCCTCTATTTTTTCCCCCCCAAATGAATCCCTGTTCCATTGTCCAGGTTTTATTGCTAGGTACATATGGCTGTGCTGGTTTTAAGGGGAGAAAGTTCCGTCGGAAATAAATCAGGTCCTTGTTGGGACCCGGGAACAATGCGCTGAAATATATGAAACCATAAACTGGTGACCGGGAGATAAAAATCATAGTTCTTGCTTGACTTAAAACAAAAATGTTAAAAAATCTTCTTTCGGGAGCGTTCCCGAATTACGTCACACCTGGAAGTGGGTGGGATGGTTCAGCAAATGTGTTACCATCTGCTGTATGTGTGTGTGTGGGGGGGGGGGGGGTCTGCTAAATCATTTTAGCTAAATTATTTGCCTACTGCTGTTTAAAAAATTCGTTTTTTTCCCCCAATCACTGGCTATGACGTCCTTTGTTTCTAAGTGTGCTTATAAAAAAAAAAAATTCCACGAAAAAATGTATGCAATTGGTAGTGGAGGGGAGTAAGACAGTGCTACTTATTTTAGGCGGGGGACATGCCAAGTGTTACACTGGTGTTACAAAGAGGGTCGGGGGAGCGGTCTAGAAAAAAGAAAAAAACGTTACGTAATTTGTCAACGCTCCTTTATAACCCAAGCTTGAATCATATGATGGTGAGGGGGCGGGGAGAGGAATGTATGCTTTGTTTTAAACCCTGTTAAACCCTGTTTACGTTGATGCCCTTTCTTTCAGTTGAAAGTTAAATTTGAAAGTTAAACCCCAAATCCTTCACTTTGACTCCCTTTCTTTTGGCAAAAATTTGAAAGTTAAGCCCTAAACCCTTCAATTTGATGTCCTTTCTTTTGGTTAAATTCTAAAAGTTAAACCATAATCCCTTCACTTTGACTCCCTTTCGTTCGGGTAAAATTTGAAAGTTAAACTCTAAAGCTTCACTTTGACTCATTTTCGTTCGACTGAAATTTAAAAGTTAAACCATGAACCCTTTACTTTGGTGCCCTTTTTCACGGTTGAAAGTTAAATTTGAAAGTTAAACCCTAAACCTTTCACTTTGACATCCTTTCTTTCGGTTGAATTTTGAAAGTTAAAGCCTAAACCCTTTACTTTTATGCCCTTCTTCCGGTTGAAAATTAAATTTGAAAGTTAAACCTGAACCCTTCACGCTGACTCACTTTTTTTCGGTTAAAATTTGAAAGTTAAATAGAAAGTTAAACCCTAAATCCTTCGCTTTGATACCCTTTTTTCGGTTGAAATTCGAATGTTAAGTTTATTAAAACCTCAAGCCTAATCACAGCAAAAACAGATAAAAAACAGGAGCTTTCGCCCAGTCTTACTGGGCATTCTCAACTGCTACCACTTTCAACCTTGGCTCCTCCCACTGTTGCTAAGCAACAACAAACCATGCAGAGCAGCCTCCCCAGCAGCCAAGCACCTCACACACACCAAAATTCACCAAAATGTTTAGTTTGAACGTTAAACTCCTTACTTTGATGCCCTTTTTTCAGTTGAAAATTAAATTTGAAAGCTAAATCCTAAACCTTTCACTTTGACATCCTTTCTTTCGGTTGAATTTTGAAAGTCAACCTTGAAAGTGAAACCCTAAACCCTTCACTGTGATGCCCTTTATTTCGATTGCAATTTAAAAGTTAAATCGTAATGCCGTCACTTTGACATCCTTTCTTTCGGTTGAATTTTTGAAAGTTAAATTTGCTACAAAAGCTGTTTTTGTTTTGTTTTGTTTTGGCGCATCTTTTGGCAGGGTATGGACGGAAAAACCTCCCCCCTCCCCTCCACCCTAACACTCTCGTTTCGCCGACTCCCGTTTCGCCGACTCCCGGTTATCCGAATTTACGAAACGATATGATCCCGTTCCGCCGACTTTTAAGCTATTTTAGTGACGTCAACGCGCAAACAATTCAACGATTCGTTAAGCAATGACATTAAATCAGAATGGAGCAAAATATTTCGGTTTGAAAACTTGAAATGGTGTTTAATTTAGGTATGAACATGCGCCCATCATTTGTTGGCAAATTTTCTTAATAGAACGTTTCATGGTTAAATAGATGTTTGTTGTTATTTGGTTGATAAATACATGAAATTCGCAGTAAACAATAGAAGTCAACGAATGATACAATGAAGTTAAATACTGCGAACTGCCAAACAACTTCTTAGCTCCCCGCCTGTCGGGGAATTTACAACCCCCCCGCACTCCCGACAAGCGGTATGGGGCTGGCTGACGGCACTACTTGTCGACACGAGCACGAGACACTAGGGCCCTTCTCAGCCAGTAACATTTTTCTTTTCGGGAGCACGAATCCTGAGTATTATTGTTTGTTATTCGGTCAGTTTCTGGTGTCGTTATTTACCCACACATAAAATTCTAATCTACATATACGTCAACTTTTGAATAACCTACATCGTCACAGGAAGAGAAAAAGAAGAAACGGAGCATGTTAAAATCGTAGCGCATCGTGCAATATCGCAATACATTTTTCCTTTCATTGGTAGCTTCTTGTCAAAATAAGGTTATTCTTAAATTGTTAACCCCACTGTTTAAGTAAGTAACTAAGCTACGAATTGTAGCAAATAATTTCTTAAAGTGGTCAAGTAAAGCTATATTTTTTATCTACCCCTGCAAAAGAACTTTTATTTCTTGTGATGGGCGAAACGGGAGTATATCTTTACTGAAATTCGGCGAAACGGGAGTCGGCGAAACGTGGGTGAACCATTCGCGGTACGGCCCTGGTGCTGATGATGGCCAGTTTAGAGACGAAACATTCACAGAAGTGTTTTATTTCGTGTAATGACGCAATCGTCGGTTTTACAGATTTGTTAAAAACAGTTTACTGTTTTATAAGTCAAGCAAGGACCACAATACGTTGAAGTGCCCCCGCCCCCTCCCCTTCCATTAAGAGGGTTTAATAACTCAGCTAGTTTTTAAAACAATAATTGTTTCGTTTTTTGGAAAGTAATTATTTTTTAGCCAAACTTTACAAAAAGCATTACTGCTTGCCGTAATTTAATGCAAGGGGTTTAAGGAAGACGTGTTGGAGGGGTGCGAGGGTGGGGAGGGGGGGGGGGGGGGTCTTGCTCATGTTGCGTACGATTGTAAATTGGGATGACAATCCGTTGCTCCAGAGAAAAACTAAAAATAAGTATCAGGAGTTCCACTTTGTCGTCTTTCTACTCACTTAAAATAACACTTTGTTGGGCGTCTTTGTGTCAACGTCTGTATACTTATACGCGTGAACGTGTCAGGGGGTGAAGAATCTTTAGTTTTGGTCCGTGACATGAACAGATTGAACACAAATCATGAACGCGAACGGATTAAGAACATTTTCAGACCTTTTTTTTTTAATTTTTTTTTTATTTTGTGGAATGAATTCGTCCAGACAGAGCAACTTTCGATCTAAAAAAAAAAAAAAAAAAAAAAACCGGACGTGACAGTGCTAGTAGTTGCGCAGACATTTTGCTGGCCATTTTTTTCGGGGCTGGCAAATGCCACGAGTAAAAAATACTCATACCAAGTCTATACGCAGCACAGTGATTTGCTGATTTGCTGATGTGAACACATACGTTGCAACTTTGAACAACTTCTCGTGCTTCTGAAAAAAAAAAAAACTCGTACAATAGAACTGTCACAGTAAGACCTTACTCACAGCGGAGTTCGTATCTCGAGCTAGTCGTTGAGCTAGTTGCAAGGGGCACTGGATATACGCGGAGGTGAAAACATTACCTAAATTGTCAAGCAGTGCTGTGACAGCGGAATTCTTGGACCTAAAACTGCTCAAGCATTTGGGATTTGTTGGCAGCTGCTACAATTATCAGGAAAAAGAAGCCCCCCCCCCCCCCTTTTACAACATTAATATATGTTTCGAACGGTAAAGTTTTGGATAAAACAACGTTTTTTAGGCCTAAGAAACCGCTTTCACAGCATTAGCTTGACTAAAGACGCTGTTTGTTTGTTGCCTCCAGTGCCCCTTGTAGCTAGCTAAACGACCGGTTCCAGTGCGTGCTCGATAGCTTATAGGAGTTATTGTTCTGACCTATAGCGAGCAAAATTTCGAGCGTTTTCCAGTGTTTTAAACCTTCGTAAACCAGTCATGATTTTCTATGTAGCCGTTTCATGCTTTTTAGGCTTAACGCATAAAGTATTCGTAAAACCGACCACAGAGGGCACTATCAGTCTAACCCGTTCTAAATTCTGATTTGCTTATCAATAATTTATTTGCCATCAGAGTTTCTGAAAATAAATACTGTAAAAATGGAAAGCATTTATGCCAATAGATCGCTGAATCGAAATTAAAAAATTATGAATTTGGATATAAAAATAACAAAACCCAGCCTGTTAACTTTCAAAAGTTGTAAAAACCGCCTTGGTATGCGCCTCCGTCATCGCATCCGTACTTTCACGGACGGACATCTGAGCGGATTTATTATTTAAAGCAACATACCGCCTGCCTTATAACACTAACGCGCCGATCGCATCCGCGCATTCACCCTAGTCAAGGTCAACTGAGACAGCAGTAACTTCGTTCCTCGCAGCGAAAAATGAAGCTACTATCTCAGTTGGCATTGCGTCTAATAGACAAGCCGGCATAAACGCATTAATTGTGTCGTCACAAACCGGAATGATTCTCGTATTTTAAAATCACGATTTATAATTTTCTAGACTAGTGTCTTATAATTTTGCTTCGGCGATCTATTGGAATGATTAATTTAAATTTTTACTGCATTAGTCTTTTAGCATTTTCATCTCATAGTAATTATTAGCAAACGATTAAAATTAGTACTGCGCACCCAAAGATTAAACTTCAAGGTCATTGTAGGCGCGCAAAGGGTCATATAGGAACGGGTCGACCTTAATATAGTTAACCATGTTCAAGAGAAAATCGCCTAGATGCCACATTTTAAAACGGATTTTTAGAAAGGGAAAGACTAACGGTAAGGAAATAGACCTAAGGTTGGGGTCGTACTTGATGTGGAGTATCGAGAAAAATGGCGCTGGGAGGTATATCCCTTTAAACGATTTCGGAATTGTTGAGCACTCCTCGTGAACGGTAATTATTAAATTCCAGCAACCTGTTGGACCTTGTCAGCCATATGTACCCACCCATCCAACCTGTCTCCATACAGTTGAAACCACGCATGTCCATCCTTGGATTCGGAGGACATACTGACCGCCCAATACCCGGTTTGTTGCAGACGATGAGGCCGCATTTGAGCCTAGAAATGTAGTGGTTAAATCGGGCCAAAATGTCAAAGAATTTTATGATATGCTTGAAGAACTAGGAAGGTAAGAAGCACGATACGCTCCATGCACGATACCCCTCCCCCCACACCATATATTAAGAGGATAGTTAAGAGACTGCATTAAGCTTATCATTAAAAATTGTATGGCTGGAAAAGGTATTTATTCTCTATATAATGCTGAATAATTTGATTTTATTATTATTATTTTTTTTTTTTTTTACATGGTTGCATTATGTTGTGTTCAGTTTTCACAAGGTGTTTTGCAGTATTGTCAACACAGAATAAATAAGTGTACAGGTTGTCAGGTACAGGTTAACAGAGCAAATTACCAAGCATCATCTAAGCCTTCTTGTTCAGGCCTATAGAGCAGTGACACGACGTAGTATTATTGTATATAACTCTATGCTGGAGCCTTAATGCGTTAGCTGCAAGGGGCACTGCAGAGAGAAACAGAAGGGCGTCATACTGAAGCCGATGCTGTGAAGAGTGATTTCTTAGACCTAAAACGCGCGATTTTTGTTGTTGGAGAAAACAACGTTATTTTAAGAATTAGAAATCCGCTCTTCCGTTGTTTTTCCCTCCATTTTTATGTAGTGCACCTTGTAGTTATGCCCTCCAAAACCCATACTGGTGCCAATATGGCGGCAAATGTCACTGCTCTATAGACATTTAAGGGGATGTTACTGTCTAGCACAGAACGGTATTGCTGAACGCCTAAAAATTAATAGTACTGTTATTCCCCTATTATTTCAACAATCGTTGACAAGCTGTTTTACAAACGATTGAGGAAGCAACAATACTACCGATGCGTAGCTCAAGGGTTTATTGTTGTTGTCGATGTCGCTTCTAAAACAGCGACACAAGTTCATTGTTGCAATAAGAAGGCAATAACGGTTTTGTAACCCTACTTTAAAGGTGGGTTGCCACCAAATGACAATTTGGAGCATCTAGCGCCATCGAGCGATATCAGTTCTCTAGCGCTTGCTAGAATGACACTAGCAGCAATTAATTGGCCTCTTACCAGAGGTCAGCCGTTCTCTTACAAACAAGGCTCTAATGTGTCCGCGGCCCATATTGAGTTCGCCCCAGAATGAACACAAATATTCGATTGTACGTGTTTGGTCGCCGAGTGCCTTGTTGATATCCAAAGTAGTTACAAAAACAATGGCGGCCGTCGGTTAAAGCCGCCCCCTCCAGGAAGATGTAGCCGATCACAAAATAAGTGCAGGACTCAAGATACGCCGCGCACACTATAACAACAAGATAGACGGGAAATTCAACATTTATTAGGGGCCGTGGCCCGAAACCCAAAGAAAATTATGGACGAGCAACGATGCTTTAACAGTAAGCTTTGAAAGAACGTTAAGAGCAGGGTGATGCTACAACAGTTTCAAATGAAAACAGCTAAAGACAGCAATCTAATACTACCATGGACTCGTAGTCTGCATGTGTCAGAAAATGGCTTTCGGCACCAGCCTTTGCTGTCAAATGACAGGTGTTTGTTGTACTGCATTGGACTACGTTAAAAAGGCCAAGAGACGTATTTTACTTAATCTTCACAAACGAAAATCAGTACTTACGCATTAGTCAAATTAAAAAATAAAAACTGTCTCTATAGGTTGTTGAAAATTTTCGGTAGTCATTGATGCAACTTATAGTCAACCTTTTCTTGAGAAAACCTGCTACCAACCTGCTACCTTCTTCAGGCGTTGCAATCACAGCATGAAGAGCAAGTGATAACGGTTTATTTACATTTGAAATGGCAGCTCGTCTCAGCTTACGCTTCGTGTGGTGACGGTGTTGCCATCTCCTAGTCGGCATCACAGTTAGGCTTGAAAAATGCACTCCACTTCGTCGTCAAGACCAAAGATGGAGCGGATAGAGAAGATGGTTCATTCCTGACTTCCGGTAGTATTGTGCTTGTGAAAATGTACTGATTCTGATTGAGACCGTGGTGTGGCGTCATATTCACCAATTCCGCCAAATCAGCCGGAACAGCCAATCAGTGTGCTGCAAGGAAGCACGTGACTAGTGGATTTGTGCAAAACGGAGTTTTAAAAACTAAAATCTCTCTGTTTACATTGCTAGACGCTAGCGGACGAAAAAAAAGTGTATACTTTAGTAAAAAGGCAAACTATAAACGGAGATTAGGTTTTTTTTTTTGTGAATTTCTGTTTATCGAGCAAGCCAACAGTCTCATTTTATAGATGCACTTTTCTGGTGTAATATAACGTCATTAACACCAGCATGGCCGTCTCCTTCCCGCAACATGGCTGCCTCCATCATTTAATCCTTGTCCTCACCCGGAAGTAAGTTTATTAAGCGAAAAGTGGCGTATTGGTGCTTCTTGTCCTACCAAATTCGTTCTTCTTTGGTCAAGACGCAGGAAATTTCTGGTGTGGTGACACTAGAAATTCGGGGAACCGCAGGTTCATGAAGGTTTATTAAAGGCACCTTCTTACCTTTGAGATAGTGAATAGTAGGGCTTTCAAGATAGAGCTCTCAGATGTTGCTTGTTATGAGTAATAGATTTTAAGAGGAGCTTCGTGTCTACCCAATTGATTGTGTGCTTGGACTTGATGGCGTTTTTTGCCGTTCCGTTTTTTTTTTTTTGGACTTGTTTTGCCACATCTCCCTTGTGTTATAGAGCAGTGACACGACGTAGTGTTATTGTGTATAACTCTATGGTGGAGCCTTAATGGGTTAGCTGCAAGGGGCACTGCAGAGAGAAACAGAAGGGCGTTATACTGAAGCCGATGCTGTGAAGAGTGATTTCTTAGACCTAAAACGCGCGATTTTTGTTGTTGGAGAAAACGACGTTATTTTAAGACTAAGATATCCGCTCTTCCGTTGTTTTTCCCTCCATTTTTATGTAGTGCACCCTGTAGTTAAGCCCTCCAAAACCCATACTGGTGCCAATATGGCAGCAAATGTCACTTCTCTATAGAATACGCTCGCAAATTCTTCTTTTTTGATTTCCCCACATACGTACGTTCTCATTGTGTGCATGGCACTGAGTGCGCATCGCCACATACCTGGGGAGGACTTTCACTAGAAGGAGGATCTCACCACCGCAATGGCAACAATGCAATGCGCCAGCCTCTGTGGCCCTAATGGCCCCTGGTTGACCGCAGTAGTCTTACCAGTATGTTGCTGAAAGCCGTTGTGTAACTGGTACGTACCCACACTATTCGACTAAACGTGTGAAAGCAAGTAATAGCTATATCCCGATTTTTTTCGACATTGGGACGGTGTAAGTGATTAAGAGGACAGTTTTTATCTAATACTGTCCAAGGAGGTGGAAAATCGTTCTAGGCATATCTGCTGAGGATGTTTTCTAACTCCGAAGACTGCATTCGATAAAAACTGTCCTCTAAATCACTTACAACCGCCCATTTGTGCAAAAGTATGGTAATAAGTGATTTATTAACATACCAAATCGGTTTTGACATAATTTTACGATTTTTACATTTTTCATTAGAAGTTGAAATAATCACGAAGGAGTGTGCACTTACACTGAATCTTTTTAATAGTAGTGGAATGCTTGCCCACCTGAACGGTGTTGGCAACTCTCATTGTTGAAGCATCGTTTGCTGCTTTGGGTGTCATTTTCATTGTTTGAAAGTGTCAACTTTAGCTTATTGCGAGTTGATTGTTGTAATAGTGTAAAACTGTCGGGACAACAATGTGAAAAATAAGTGTAAAAGTGGCTACTTTTGGCGAAACGCATACAATTCAATTCAACGCAATTCAATTCAACGCAATTTATTTAGAGAGCTATAACCAAGATGCAACAACAACAAAACACAGCAACCATGCAACTATAAACAATACCTCAATTGACAATCATAAAATAAGCAATCAGCAGACCACAATTTCATATACGTCCCGAACGCGCGTAGAACGCCACTACGAGACCGGTAGTAAGAGACCGGTAGTTTGTCCGGCCTCCTGTGTGGGGATGAACCCCCAATAGGGAATTTTTTTAAATTTATTAGGAACCTTGGCCCAAAGCCGTACGCCAGCGCCAAGACTATTGCAGTACCCACAAAATCTGCTCACAACAAAACGCAACAAAATCATTACAGCACCAACTCCAACGTGAGCACTGCAAGGAGCAAAATTACATCTCCAATAGAGAGATCAAGTATCATAACAATTCCAACGAAAGCACCCAAAGTCTACTTATTCGGGACATTGTTGCAACTCTCTGATTACGTGATTATACCACACGCCATGGCTGTTTGCTGTGACTGGGCTAGTCCAATCAGACGGCCAAACAGCCGTTGTTCTCGTTTGCCATTGGCTAACTCATGGTGACGTCACGGCAAACAGCCATTGAGCATGGTTTAGACGAGACTTTTAAACAACAATGAAAATGACAAACGTATGGTAATGAGTTACTTGTTCGGAATCTTTTAAACAATGGTCCAAGTAAAAGCTGAAAGGACAAGTATTATGGAACAGGAATTTGCAATAATGAAATGAAAAAAAAAAGAAGGGGTATTTATAATGCTTATTTGCTTGCCATGGCTTTAATATAAGATGAAGGGCATCCTCCTGTATTTGATGAGCTTGCTTGGAAATTTCAGAAAGCTGAAAATCATGTTGCATATTTTTGTTAGT
Source organism: Lithobius niger (assembly GCA_023313725.1). NCBI lineage: Eukaryota > Metazoa > Arthropoda > Chilopoda > Lithobiomorpha > Lithobiidae > Lithobius > Lithobius niger. The sequence continues at coordinate 102,447 of JAHWFP010009393.1, forward strand.
AAACATGGTTTCAGCCTGTTTATAAAAAATGTAGCTCTAGGGATACGTGATTGAAATATTTTGTTTTCTTTTTTTTTTCTTTTGTGAGCTACGTGGTTTGACATTTTAAGTTGTAAACAGTTTCATAACTTTTGCGTTTGACGTTGGGCCAAATTCAGAAATAAACACTAAGCCAAATATATTCTAGTAAAGAACGTGCTTTTCTTTGTATGTATACCCAATGCTTCAAAAAGAAAAATAACAAAATATACTGAAGTGTGTAAAAAAAAACTCTTTGTTTTGCTAAATATTAACTTATAGAAACTAGCAACAAATATTAGTATTCGACAAAAAATAACACATTGGAGCCAACATTGTTGCCAACTAAGAATACAAGCGAGCAGCAATTATGGCGATAAACTTCACATGACATAATTGCTGCTTACTTGTCATTCTTAGATTCTAAAAATGGTTGCTCCATAATTTTTTTTTCGTTTAATACTAACATGCATAACGTGCGCGCGGCTTAGCTTGAGTTCGCCGCAGAACGAACACAGATAGTCGATTGTACGTTTTTGGCAGCAGAGTGCCTTGTTGATATCCAAGATGGTTAAAAAAACAATGGCGGCCGTCGATTAAAGCCGCCTCCTCCAGGAAGACGTAGCCGCTCGTAAAATACTTCCAGGGCTCAAGATACGCCGCGCTTACAATAGTTATTACCACTGTCCGCAACAATGGTGGGGAGGATACAGCATTTGTACCTCTACGAGATGCAACAATAACCTCCAAGGCAATGCTGAGGAGTGTTTATTGTTGCACCCTAGGAGGAACACCTCTGCGCCATTGTTAAAAAACGGTGGTAATTAAGATTGGGTTTATTACCTAAGCGAATGGTTTGTAAGTCTATTGACTCAATGAAACACCAATCAATCAGTAAGTTTCTTGAATTTATATTTGATTGTTACTGCGCTCGGACTTGGCATTGTCGGCACGCGTTATTGTTATGTCGTGGGTTCTTTCGAATAATTGAAAAATAAGTAAACACTGATTCTGTTCTTAAAACAGTTTGGTATTTATATATTCTATTGCAACAATAAAGTATGGGTCAACAACTTAATAGTGCAAACTTCTGGTTCACAAAACTTTAAATAGTTTACATTCAAATGCCAAAATACATATATTTACGTGTATTTAATACGTACAGTATGTAAAAACGTGTAAAATTGGTATTCGACAACAAAAATGGCAGCTATGTTCGTTAGACTGCTAAAAATTGTTCTATACACCATCCAGTAGTTAATTCTAAGACTCACTATCTCAAATGCAATCTTTGTTTAAAAAATATATTAGCTGCAACCAACGAAACAAAGCTCAGTGGTGTGAATGTGCTACTGTGATTCAGACTAATGTTTTGTGCATCACGTGTAACTTACTCTGGATAGTGATGAGTGAAAGTTCAGTGTTTCATTACACGGCATCCGCCATGATACCGTGTTGCACTCAGCACCCATGATGCACTGGGATACCTGTCCTAAACCATGTGTCTGAATAGTATGATCCATATGGCTTGTATCGAGTTTAGTCCTTGAAGTTGTTGCGTTTTTACACTTCTTAGCGGCTTACAGAAAAAAATTGGCAAATATTGGCAATCCTATAATGTGTCAGACTAACTTCAGCTTGCCTTACTTCCAGGATCACGTGTGGAATTTTTTTTTCTTAGGCATCCATCAGTATCCACACTTGCACTTATGAGTGTTAATGCCGTTCCTGGAAGACAACGGTTGCAATGTTGTAAGATTTGACAGAATCGGATTCAGGAACGAGGGGAGGGGGGGGGAGGATTGATCTGGAAGGTTTCTTACTGTTGGGCCGGCTACTGGTAACAATTTATAGCTTCCTGATGATACAGAAAGGGAAGCATCTTTAATTGGTATTATTTTTTTTATTTAGCCGCTTTTTTTGTTGGTGGCTGTCGTACGCTAGGACCGTATTGTTTAAATTAAGTGGAATAGAGTAGACTTGCAGGTCCTAGATAAATAAGATTACTCGGATATTTATAATGTTTACACAAGAAATGTCTATCAGTAAACATTTCAGGATTGGGAACGAATCGTTACGTATGTATATATTAGCATTCTTAAATTTCAGTTTCAAAACAACCAATGTCCCTTTTCTAAAATATCATTTCATTATCTTAAGTATCCTCAAATTAGTAGAACAGTGTGTAGAAATAATTCTTGGGCAAGTAATGTAAACTGAAATTGACCAAGGGACATAGGTATACCAGCAAAGACGTAAAATGGCAAAAACGTACGAAATTTTATGTCTTTGCTGGTGCGTCTACTCGCCTGCACTATCTCATTTTACATTAGTGGAACCAGTTGTTCAGATGCCGTGTGTTGGAAAACTTTTCGAAAGCTTGACGCACAGTTATGTAAGAAATTGACTGCCAGTTTTGTAAGAATTTGCCCGGTTTGTAGTTAAGAAAATGCTAAAGCATGGGTAACCGCCCGAAGAGATGTTCCAAGATGTTTAGCGTCATTTTTCTTTAAATATTGTGTTTTTTTTTTGGTAATGGATAAGATATGAAATAAAACTTCATAAAAATTTTGTTGTTTTAACAACCAGAAACATTTTGCTATTAATTATAGTTTCATACAAGGTAAGTCTACCTTTTCCAGCCATGAGCTAGATTCCCGTCCATAAGCCGGGAGAATGTTTACTTAAAAATGGGGGGTTGGGGGTTTCGTGCTTTGGAACGCGTCGTGGCCCAGCTGCACAAGTCTTGTTTGGCCTAACATTGTTTTGTTTCTTTCCATCTCCCCCTCACAGAAGTAGCCCCGTCCCCCGTGCCTCGGGTAATAACAATACACAGGCAGACTGACGTCAGAGCCTTCTTTGATATTGAGATGGAAATCGGGAGGTAGGGGAGACTCGCAAAACGGGATTGTTTCACACGAGCTTTACATTTTTGTGTTTTTTTTTGTAAATTTATTTTGTAGCTACTGCACAGTATTCAAAACAACACACACTTAAAAAAAATACTCATATATTTTAAAGACTTCATTTGCACCGAACTGTGGTAACTGTGACACATAGTATTGAGCTAGTATTAGGTCTGAGAAAGCACAAGCTAAGTCAGATAGCCGTAAGAAAACCAGTTGTTTGTTAGTACGCAGTGGGCTACAGCACTTTTGCTAGTTGTAACTCACAAAGTGAACTTGCTACTTCTGTAGTGAATGCGGTCATATAAACACTGTTTGCAAGCTGTTTTAAGTTTTTGTCACTTTTCCAAAACTTTTAGGGCATTGATTAAAATTGATAAAGGAACAGCCTTGCAGATGGAACACTAATATTTTATGAACACCGAACTGCCGCAACTTTGACAATTAACGTTCAGTTAGTACTAGTTCTTAGAAAACAAAAGCTAAGCCGGGTAGACATAAGATAATCTATCGTTAATACGCGAAGGTCTACAGAACATTTTAGAACGGTAACATAGAAAGCGAATTTGATACTTCTGCAATAGATTCAGTATACAGGCACTTTTCATTGCGTTGTTTTAATTTTTATAAGTTTTCCAAGACCTTAGGGTATCAGTTAAAATTGATGAAGGAATAACTTAACAGATGAAACTCCTTACTATATTTTATCTCACTTGGTATTTTGGGATCACCAAACTGTGATTTTACTAGTTAGTTCTGAGAAGGTGGACGCTAACTCAGGTAGCCGGAAGAAAACCAATCGTTAGTACGTACTGGGCTACAGGACTTTGTAGACGCAGTAACGTAGGAGGCTAACATGCTAACGTAATGGATGTGGTCGTACAAACGCTGCAGGGTGTTTAACTTTAATCAGTTTTCCAAGAATCTTAGGGGATCGATCAAAACTGAATTGCCTAGCAGCTTGTTATTTCCTGAGAAAACAACAGCTAATTCAAATAGTTGTAGGTATCCCCTAGTCAGCTTTAGTTTCAATGTGTTTTTACAAGCAGCATCTAACTGAGTGGACTTGATACGTCTGCAATAGAATTGGCACGCAATCAATATTTGTAGTAATTTTATTTTGGCAAAATGTCACTTATTCATTTTTGTCCATTTTCACAAAATGCAGGCGCAAAACTGACAAAAAACAGATGGAACACTGCCGTATTATGTTTGTTACTACTCTCCTGTAGGCTTATTCACAAAAATGTTTACCTTTTTTTATGGTGGCAAATTCGTAGTACTTATACATTTGTAGCTCGCCTCTCAGGGGTCCTAGTGGATTGACATTAAGCTTCTGGCAAACTCCAGAAAGTTATCTACATCGCATATACTGCCACTGGTACAGTGGGCTCGCCATATAAGGGAAACTTTCTTTTCTTGATAATCCTTAATATACATGTAACCCGGGAGAAGACATCTAACCCGCTGGGCACAATTGTAGTATTTTGGTTGACCAAAGGAACCATGAGGCTTTCTTACTTTGAAAAGGGTGAGATATTTTGGCAAAATAATGCTAATTTCAAAGGAACAACAACAGTTCCCTTTGTGTTGGCTAATTTTCGACAAACAGAATTTCACTTGATGGGGAAACTTGTAGGGGAAACCAGACGTGGAATCCAGGTGATGATTCTTGAGCATACTTCAACTGCATTCTCGGCAGATCCAAAAAATGGGGTAGCAGTGCACGACGGCACAACAAAACATAAGACCGAGTGGGATATGACAGCAAACATGATCAGAGGGACAGCCGCCTTTGGGTGCTTGAGTCCTTCACCATAAAACACCTAGGTGAAAATCGTTGAAAATTAGCCGATAAAACGTGAATTGTTGTTGTTCCTTTGAAATTTGCTTTATTTTGCGAAGCTGTCACATTTTGGTTGGGTTCGATAAATTTTAAGAAGCTAAGAAAGATTACAGTTACTGAGATTAAATCAGTTTTGTGATGACATCATTTTCTCTCTTTTCAGTTGTTAGTTTCACAAGTTTTTCCATCGTATCACCACCACTGTTCTTTGTAGTAGACTAAATGACGTACAATTAAAGGGCAATTACATCCATTTTGACATGCATATTTGACTTCTGGGTACTTACACAATAACTAAACACAAGAATTGCAGTAAGAATACGTTACTTACGTCCGATATAACAATTTAATTACTGCATCACCAAAACACGACACGTAGATTACCATTGTTTTGCTGGAATGCTCAGAAATTAATGCCGACAGATGTCACTTTTCGATTTCGACTCGCAGCCGATTGAGATAGCTGTATTGACTGTGAGGAGCTCAAGCATCTGACGGCCTTAGATGGCCACTACACTGCCGGCCAGCTAAGGCCGTCAGACGCTTGAGCTCCTCACAGTCAAT
>JAHWFP010009394.1:4183-20732 GCA_023313725.1 Lithobius niger
CATGGTAGCAATGAAAGAGTGCGACGATCTGAGTTATTCTTGGCATGGTAGCAATTAAAGAGTGTGACGAGCTGGGTTATTCTTGACATGGTAGCAATGAAAGAGGGCGACGAGCTGTTTCATTCTTCGCATGATAGCAATGAAAGAGGGCGACGAGCAGATTCATTCTTGGCATGGTTGCAATGAAAGAGGGCGACGAGCTGGGTTATTCTTGGTATGGCAGCAGTGAAAGAGGGCGACGAGCTGACTCTTCTTGGCGTGGTAGCAATGAAAAAGGGCGACGAGATGGTTCATTATAGGCATGGTAGCAATTTAAGAGTGAAGAGCTGGTTCATTCTTGGCATGGTAGCAAAGAAAGACAGCGAGCAGGTTCATTCTTGGCGTGGTAGCAATGAAAATGGTTGAGCCACCGACAGTGTGAAGGGTATTGTCGATGCACAATCAGTAACAATCAGTAACAAACTAATATTACGTCATCTATACACTTATTTCTCGTCACGCTAAGAATAAGACACCGCTAACAATGTAGAAGCCTAACAATGGTGTCACAAAAGACAAAAAAAATGCCTTCCAAATAGGAAAACAATAACTTTAATAAGGATGCCTATTAGAGCCATATTGAATAGTTTCAAAGTTGGTTGAGTAACAATCACTGCATGCGCGATTGTTGGTTCGGGATTATCACACTTGGTATCAAAACGGGGAAACAGGCAAGCAGCCACACTGAGATAGGAGTGTCAGCCTACATTGAAAACGCGATTTATTTTCCTATGACGACCAAACACCGTGGGTTCCGCGGAGCGGTGGGGAGGCATTCAAACCACATGTTGGGGGAGGGGGGGGAGGGTTGTGGTTTGCAGCCGTATTGATTACATGCTGCCCAGTGTAGTATTTCACTCGCGTAGCCGGGGTACCAAGAAAGGAAAAACATGGGGCAAGATTGTGCTTCCCTGCAAGTATTGTGTTCTGCAGGAACATGGCGCTGTGGTAATAATATAAACAAACCAGAGTCAGTCCACTTTGTTTATTATCTTCCCCTTCCCTCGAGGGGGGGGGGGAGGGGTTGTATATCATATCTATTGATCTATGTATCTATTTACATAACAAAAGTTGTAAAACGGAACTAAAAGAGGAGGAGTTGAAAGAGGAGGAAGTGACGTAACGGGAATTGCTGTTGTTGCCCTGTAACAATTTCTTTTTGCAAGGTACCAATGAGTAAGGTAGAGAACATTCATTTTTAAAGCGGTAGAAGGGAAGTAGAAGAGGGGGAGGAGGAAGTGACGTAAAAGTACAGTGAAAAAAGGATAGTGGGAAGAAAATAACGAGCGACCAAGAGAAGCCGTCAAGTTTCCAAAAAGGGTCGGCCATTGAGAGTAGTGATATCACTTAACCAGGGAAAGGTCGCCAAGGTTATTCCTATTAACCAAGTAATTTGCACCTATGTAATAGTTCGAAAGTTAAAAGAAAACTTGAAGATTGCTACTAGGGGTAACAATCTTCAAGTTTTCATTTAATGTCCAAAGTAGTATTTGGTGCGATTAACTTGGCTAATAGGATTAGCCTTGGCGGCCTTTCCCTGGTCGAATGGTATCACAACTTTGAAAGACCGACTCTTTTGGGAAACTTGGCGGCTTCTCTTATACCAGTTTGGCTTTAGGTGGATATCACAACTTTAATAGGCCTGTGAATACAAAGAATCATACGGTCTAATCGTTACCTCTACCTGGTTTGTCTGGAGGTTTTTTATGTCTATAAATTTTCTCATACATAGTTTTCACATTTTCCATTGCCCAATTAGCCGTTACATCAGATACATACATATCCAAACGATTTTTAAAGATATTAGCCGAACGGGCGCAAGTTAACATGATCCGGTAGCCTAGTTGATGGACTAGTTCTACATGCTGTTCTGCCCCAACAAAACGTGTACCAGAAATTTTCTCAAACACTTTGGACATTTCAGTATTGGTTGTTGCCGACATCACCCACTTTGATAGGGTACCATTGGTAATGACCCGTGCCACGTGTAACGCAACTTTACGTCTTCATTGCACGCATTAGAACCTGCTCAATAGTCTCATCCTGCCCAGAATTTTGGTGAACGTCTGACAATGAAGGCACCTTGGAAGTGAAATATTGAAACAAAATATTGCACATAGAGATGACCAGACTTTGCATTAGTTAAATGGGCAGCACCATGGAAGTATGGTAACATTTGCTTTATGCCTTCTAAATCTAATTGCCAATTAGGCTACTACTTCTTTCAGCACGTACAAAATTATGCATGATTTGACTTGCTTACAGTGAGGTATTCACAACTGTTGAATGTTAAAACTTTTGATTTGCATAAAGGTCGTCAGCACACAAAAAACAAAAACAAAAGAAAATAGTATTCTCTCACAGAATACTTACAGATATGTTAATATAAGACATAAAGCTTCCGCCAAGCGAAAAATATCATAGAGATCAGTGGTGTGCACAGGAGTGGGGCAGGAGGAACCTTGCCCCTGCCCTTTTCGGAAAATGCCCTTTTTGAAAATAAAGGGCATTTGTGCAGCGGTGCCTAGAAAGGACCTAAAAAAAGCATAAACACTAAACAGGTCAAAGAAAGGGTGAAAGGTGGGAGCAAAAAAAAATAGGTCCCCTAAAAAAATGTCCAATAAAACTTCCTGTGCCCTTTTACTAAAAATTGCCCCTACCCTATCGGGAGCCTGTGCGCACCACTACTGATAGAGATTATTTTGAAGAGAATGTTTTACTCTTCAACTATTTTCTGCCCGTACGGCGGCCATTTCTTCCAATATGGCGGCCTTAGCACAGGTCCGATTCATGGGGACTTTTAGTATGTTAAATTATATTTAACCGTGGAATATGCCGGTCAGGTCTGGTTTCCACACTTAGTGAAGGATATTAAAGCAGTAGAATCGGTCCAAAGAACGTTTACTAAATTTCTTCCTGGTTTCTATCATGTTCCATACAAACAGCGGTTAAAACGTTTGGGGTTAGCCTCTTTGGAACTGAAACGATTACAAGCAGATATATGCCTAACTTTCTCCATTCTACACGGAATAGTCGATGCAGACCCAAAAAGCTTTTTCTGTGTCCGGGGTAATACATATACCAGAGGACACCCATTTAAACTTACCGTCGCTAAAATGAAAAGAGACTGTACAAAATTCTTCTTCTCGAACCGTGTAGTACAGCCATGGAATTCCTTGGCGTCCGAGTTGGTGATGTCGCATAGTCTTCATCAGTTCAAACTGGGTCTCAGAAAAGTTGATCTTTCCATGTTTTTAAAGTGTTTTTGACATTATTTGATTTTTTTTAACTGTATTTTTATTTTTAATCACTAACATTTGCGATGACGCAACCCATTGGGTCTAGAAATTGTAAATCTTGTTTAAAGTTATTAGGGGCTGGTGTTAGAGGGTAATGTTTTATCCCTTCCAGTTTCCTCTTACCATTTATTTTTGGTAATAAAGCTGATATATTATTATTATTATTATACGGTTTCAGGAAGATATCTGCAGTGTTTCATCTCTTTTGGAATTTTTTTCACTATTTGGCCTTTTTTGTTCAAATTTGCCCGTACTATCTCTGAAGTTACGTTGCGAAAGTACTGCTGGAGTTTCTAATCCCTGGTTACTTTGATACGTTCTGTAACAATAATCTGCACCAATATGTTCTGATCTAGCTAATACGTTCTGCAACAATTTAAGTCCGACGTCACTTCAACCATTGACAGTGATGAGGCAATGATGTAAGCGATTGATTTTGGTTTAATCTGAATGCAGTTTAATCTGATGCAGTTCGATGAATTTAAGGGGTTCTTACCTTCAATATTTTGGTACTTCGGTTTCTGTTTGACAAAGAGTCACTTCTAGGACTGCGAGAGTTTGCAGGTTGGTTTTTAGCTTTTTATGTGACTTTTATACGTTGACAGCGTGTGTGCACTAATAAGCAAACGTGTGGTTAGCAAGGCATTCGACTTTAATTATGCTATAAAGTCAATCGTTAACTCTAAAAGTAAGTATGATTACGAACATAAATAATTGGCTCATCATTCATGACTAAAGGAGTAATTTCTTATAAAATTGGAAGCCCTTACGACTGCTCATCGTTAACCAAGAACTACTGTAGATCAGCGCCAATTAAAATACGCCATCTGCTGCCCGTGGCTAAACAAAAAGCGAACATCTTTGCTGTATAGATAAAAAACATGGCTTCTTTAGGGAAGGCAGTGCTGTGAGAGCAGTTTTCTAAAGTCTGAAAAATCGTGATTTTTTTTATTTGTTGGCTGCAATATTCAGCCGGTGAAACCAGAAGAAAAGCAAACTTAACAACCATCCAGCTTAACCGTTCAATTACTTTCCGGTCACCTGATATTAAACTTTATTTAGCACTAATTCGGCCGATTTTGGAGTATAGCAGACCTACAGCATCCAATTCTCAAAATGCACTAGCACGCACTTGGGGAAAATGTGTTCATTCAAATAGTGCTATCCCTGGATGCCCTAGGATACAAGGACTGAGTAAAAGTGGCTGCTATCTTGCATCCTATTGTTTTAAAAATTGTATTCCATTGAAACTATCGACCCTGCCTGGGAAAATTCGTGTAAGGAAACTGATCTCACCTAACAAAACGAATTTATACTTCTCTACAAACTGTACTGGCGTTGCAAAAGGAGTCAAATTAAGTATAAAGTAAGTGTTAATCATACCAAAACCCCATAAGGGTAAAGTAACCCATCAAGTTTTGGCTCATAGAAAGTAGTGATATTAGAGCCAAAAAGTTTGTGGTCCGAACCGTGATCACTCAAGCTTAACTGACAACACCGAGGTATCAGTTAAAAAGGTTGAATGGTCAGGGTTGGGACGGAAAACTTGGTGGCAGCCATTTTGGCTCTGATATCACTACTTTCTATGCAAAACTAGATGGGTCCCTTTATCCTTATGGGTTTTCGTATGATATCACCCCTTTTGGTCGTTTTATGGTTTTGCTTTAGTGTAAGTATTGATTGTGAGCTCCTTATGAAAATATAATTGTAAATCGTTTCTTGAACAGCCAGTAGAAAATCGTAACTTTGGTATAGTTAGTTGTCGCTGATTAATTTATATTTCCAAGAAAGTGGCCGTTGTATTCATTGAATTGTAAAACAACTGAGCATGATTAAGTTAGTTTCGTTTAGTTTAGGTTCATCTAGATTATTTTTCTGTTTTTTTTTTTAATTTTATTCAAGAGCTGTAACCCTGCGCGAATTTCTTCTCCATAAACAGTTTAGTAGACGATGATATCATACACGGCAGCGATAGCCGTGTATATATACAGGGTGGGGCAGAAAGGAAGGGCCACCCTTGCCAATCAAATATGGTTAATGTTAGGATAATGAAGCTTTGCATGATATGTAGGCGATCGGGGGACCAACTGACCATGTGTCGATCACTGACCTTGACATATATTTTCAAGGTCATCGTGATGCTAACTTTTTAACCATGCTTCGTAGAACCCTAGTGTAAATTAGAAACTTGTAGACATTGGCAAGGCGTGGCCATTGCAAAAAACGGACGAAATTCGGTACGCTAGTTTATGAATTACGGAAATTGCAAGCATCATTCTCTTGTGCTGACCGAGTGGCTTTCCTGCGAAACAGTGAGTGTGAAATAAAGTCAGTGGTCCTCAAAGTACGTGAAGCCTAGTGCTTGGAAACAAACATCAAGTGACATACTGATGCCTCGACACAATCTGCTACATTACACGTGTAGACAAATTGGTGCTGCAAACTACAGCGTATTATGCAAGTTGGCATAATTTAGTCACCGTGGCCATTTAGATAATAACCCTAAAGTTGTCCATCCCGCATGTTAACATTTCTGATTTTGTTTCAGAGCCATTGAGTACGCTGCCAACACCTTTACCTACCAATAACAATGCGTGGTGTACGAAATACCCTGACAGAACTGTTTTGCAGGAAAGCCACTCGGTCAGCACAAGAGAATGTGGTTTGCAATTTCCGTAATTCCTAAACCAATCTACCGAATTTCGTTCCGCTTTTTGCAATGGCCATGCCTTGACACTGACTACAAGTTTCTAATTTACACTAGGGTTCTACGAAGAATGGTTAAAAAGTTAATGCGTCAAAGCCAGTGATCGACACATGGTTAGTTGGCCCCCCGTTCGCCTACATATCATGCAAAGTTTCATTATCTAACATTAACCATCTTTGATTGGCAAGGGTGGCCCTTCCTTTATGCCCCACTCTGTATATGATAGAAGTCCTCTTTCCAGCAAAACTAAAACTATTACTTTCTCCGTTTCTATTCAATATATTTCGACCAAACTTGGCCAGATAGTAGATAGCAACTTTTCGCAACTTTACACCAACTTTTATGCAATTCCGTGCAAAAGTAAACGCATGGAGCCACACGTAAATTTGAAAACTGTTCACTTTTTCTTCTTATTGTTGTTCTTGGCTGACACGGTTTCAGAAAAAACTACTGCACCTACCTAAAATCTGAAACATGATCTGAGCCAAAAATTTCCCTGGGCTTCAACCTTACAGGGACCACTTTTTCGATTGGTCGATTCATTCCGGAGTTACGGTACCCTAAACGATCATTTTGATTGTTTTACATTGTTTGAACCATTGTATTTAGGGAACAATGCCACTCAGCAAACTCCAGATTCATTCTTCGTGCACGTGTTACGTCTTTGCTAAAAAGTTGATCGTTGAACGGTAAAATGAAAGAATTAGTCTTTCAGCTAAACTCATATATTTTTAAACTAAACTAAGCTGCGTTGTTAATTTCGAGGCCTTGAAATTGGCAGCTAAAAACGATAGAATTGCGTATTTATTTCGCAGATGCAAGCTTTCAAAGCTGACTTGAAGTGTTTCAAAGTGGCCAGCAACAATCGACAACCTGCATATACCTTTGTTGCGCGACGCCACAGCCGTAAAAAAGATACACGAATTACAAACAAAAACGTCACGTGTGCTGGCTGTTGTGCTTTACGAATCATATATTTAAAACGTAAAGCACAACAGCACTTAAACAGATGCAATTTTCTCAATTGTACATTTGATTATTTCAATTTCAATTGATCAATTTTTATCCGCGTACATTTTAACAAGTGAAAATTCAATCATATAACCCCTTTTTTACGACACACCTGACGTTTTTGTTTGTAATATAGATTTAAACCAAACTAAACTACGTTGTTAATCGAAATTAGCAGCTAGACACCATAGAATGGCGCATTTATTTCGTAAATGCAGGCTTTCAGAGCTGAGTTGAATTGTTTCAAAGTGGCCAGCAACAATCGACTGCATGCATAACCCTTTGTTGCGCGACGCCATAGACGTAAAAAAGGTACACGGATTACAAACAAAAACGTCAAGTGTGCCGTAAAAAAAGGGTTTATATGATTGAAGTTACACTTTACTTGTTAAAAGGTACACGGATAAAAATTGATGATTTGAAATTGAAATAATCAAACGTACAGTTGAGAAAATTACGTCTGTGTAAGTGCTGTTGTGCTTTACCTATCATATATTTAAAATGTAAAGCACAACAGCACTTAAACAGATGCAATTTTCTCAACTGTATATTTGATTATTTCAATTAAAAATCATTAGTATTTATCCGTGTACCTTTTAACAAGTAAAGTGTAACTTCAATCATATAACCCCTTTTTTTTACGGCACACTTGACGTTTTTGTTTGTATCTAGACACACGCTAGTGTGTCGCCGCCAAGTAACAGTAGATCATCCCATTGTAGACATCCTATTGTTAAAAAATTGATTGTTAATGATAAAAAGGCGGCTCACTAGCAGACATGTGTCTGTTAACTGTAAGTAACTGAAAGCATATTTTGGCTTGTTGAGGATAAATCCCGATGCGACAGAAATGTTTCAAATTGTGAAAAATGTAAAGGGAAGGGTCCGAGATTAAAAAAAAAAAAAATTGAAAGGATGAGTGTCCACCAATCATAGAGAAAAAGATGCGTCAATAACGTTGTTTTTACGTTACTGTCTGTCTGGCTAGCTAATAAGATTTTTCCCATGTTAAACCCCATAGACTTTTTGTTCATGGCGAACGCAAAATTGAGAAGGCCTGCGTAGCTGAATTTTGAGACACGGATGCATGGTGATCTGAGGATGGTCCTTTTGTTGGTTTGGGGGTTGTAGGGGTCAGGACAAATGCGTAGGAGGGTTTTGAAATTCACCTCCAGCGAAATTAAATGTCGTTTCTTTTCCAAGTTGCAACCAAAAATTTCACGCAACAATGTCTTGAACAATCAACACTGATCTTTTGATTTATTGTAAAAACTTGGACGAACTAAAAACTGATCTTTAACGAACGAATGACAAAATAAGGACACATTAACGTTGCCGTGGATTGCGTAAGAATAAAATGATGTACGTTATGGTTACGCAACAATATGAGTCCACAAGCTAACGGGTTTTTTGTTCATAACTCAAAAATAAAATGATTCGCGTTATGCTGTTTTTGTAACAGCGACCTTCGGACGTTTCTGCATGAGTAAATGTCAACGAAACCTTGAAATGTTAGGGGAAGGTGCAGGGATAAACAAAACAACTGAAGGGGATGCGCTGATTGAGTGAGTGAAGTGAACGAAATCAGCGATTGTTAGCCAGTGTGAGGAAAAATGGGATTGAACCAACTTAAGTATGTGAAGAGTGCTCATACAATAAACTAAGCCGTGGCAATTTGGCTAATATAACGGCTAAATGGCAATGGTAAATTTGAAAATTATAAATGTGAAAATTTATAGAAATAAAATTCCTCTAGAAAGAAGGTACAGATGAAGATAAGACACTGTAACCTTATGTACGTTCACAGTCCTATGAAAGTTGGGATATCCACCCAAAACGAAAACTGGTAGAAAAATCCGCCAAGTTTCCAGAAACGATCGGCCTTTGAAGGTAATGATATCATTCAACCAAGGAAAGGCCGCAAAGGTCAATCCTATTAGCCAAGTTAATCGCACCCAATAATACTTTAGACGTTAAATGAAAACTTGAAGATTGCTGCAGCGAGTAGCAATCTTCAAGTTTTCATTTAACTTTCGAACTATTAGTCGGTGCGATTCCCATGCCCATAGCCACATACCCCACCTAAGTTTATAACAACAACAATCAAATGCCTCGTAGGACTACAACGTAATCCTACACATGACAGCTAATGAAACACTCAAAGAAAAAGTCCAAACACAGCCCCAACACAGCTTGCTCAATGTACACAAGTCCTGCGCACACATTTCCCACTGGATAGAAATCGAACTCTACCAACACACGCAGAGCACACAGGAACACCCTGACAAAACAGCAACATGCACCCTGACAATATTGTTCAATCAAATACACGTCGGGACTACAGTCTGATCCCTGTTGCTACACAGTAACCCACTACCGCTCTCAAGCGAGCACACGAGCCCGGACCCGTGGCAGACAGGAGACGCTCCAAAGACATAGGCACACCAAGTCTCCGACGAAGCACTGCTCGCTGACAGTCAAACCGTTTACAGTTAAGGAGAAAATGTTCACCAGTGCCATCAACACCACAGACTGCGCAGAATGGTGAATCTATCCACCCTATAGCCTGTGCTGATGGGCAGGAAGTAGGACATGCCCAGTTCGCAGCCTGGTTAGCAGCTTCGGACACAAATTCGGTAAAATATCAACAGACGAAGCAACGCCGCAAGCCGGGTGCACCGCGAATAAAAATCGCCCAGTAGTTGCGTTTGCCCATTCCGTATTCCACTCCCTACAAAACCTGGCTGAGACTGCCACTCTCCTCGACTTGCAGGAAAGCGTGAGAATGGCTTCACAAGGTGCCTGAGAGAACGCAGTTTTGGCTAGGCCATCGGCAGCTTCGTTCCTCGCCTGTCCGCTATGACCCCTGACCCACTCAAGAGAAACAATAGCTCTACGCGTAGCAATCCACAGCTTCCAACAAATCGTGAAGACTAATGGATCACTGACACACAGAGACGCAGCACTGTACTGAAGCATACAGATGCTGGCCAGAGAATTCGTCACAACAGAACGATGGCAACGCCAGGTCCGTAGCCGCATCCAGTGCAACTGATATGGCTGCAAGTTCACAGACCACACTGGAGTCTACACTCACAAGCCGCCATTGCACATTCACCTTCAGCATTGGAACAAGTACGCCAACACCGCCTTCTCGCCTCTCAGCGGAGAACGATGCGTCTCAAAAAACATGGCACTCGGCATCAATGCACCGGAAGACATCATCCAAATCAGAGCACCATGTCCATGGGCTTGGAGGCTTGCCATAGGCAACATTACATAGTGTAAGATCTGCCCAGGACAAAAGAAGCGAGCTGCCCTTGCCTAGACTTCCTAGTTGGGACCACACCCTGCCACCCTGCAGTAATCAGTAATAATGCTGCCAAGAGGATCACCGCTGCCTCTGCTGAGCGATCGCATGCAACCTAACACTAACAATTCACCTGCTCTAAAATGTAGCAGCTGCTCGCCGCACTCTGTCCACAAAGACTGAACCGGCATGCTGGGCAAACATCCAGTAACAGCCCGTAACGCACTTACCACTTGCAATGAGCGTACTTGACTTAATGCAGTATACAGGAATGGCAAGTGGTAATCCACGACAGAACGAACAAAGCTCCTATACACAGACATGAGGGTCCCTCTGCGGACTTTCTTATGACGCACTAGGACACGCAGAATGGAAACCCGTGCCTTCACCCTCTCTCGCAGAAGACGCACATCAGAACTCCACTCCAGCTTACTATCCAAAACAACACCTAGATACTTGACGTGAACTTAGACATCACCGAAACACCACCAACTACGACCTTCACCGTGGCGTGCTGAAAAGCCACATCACGAGAAAACACAACCACCTCTGTTTTCGCAGGAGCTAACTGGAGACCTCTGGAAGCAAGTCACTGCGTCACAAAATCAAGAGCTTCTTGAACATGTGGTGTCACAGTGGCTGGGTCATCTCCCGCAAACCACGCAAACCATGTTACGGCCAAACAATACCTATTTCTGTTACGACAGTAAGATTGATAGATTGGTTTTACTGGGGCGTTGGCCCTAGGCCATGTGCCCGCCACGACATTAAGACTTTCTTACTTACTTCTTTTATTGAGCCTAAGGAGGTCTACAAACCATCTGCTCACTTACTTAACTAGGACTTGACCTAACTTAACCTAACTTACTCTCCTAAACCAAAAGCCAAAACATCACTCCCAACCTCCTACACACCCATATGCAAGTCCCACAACACCAGATTACATGGGACTGCTTGCGATGGACGCTCAGGGAGTGAAAAAGAAGAGAGAACCAGGGTGGGGGATCAGTCAGACCGTGAACCGGCGTGTAGCCTTACAAAAAGCAATAAGCTGACGCAATGAACCGATACGAGACACCGAATGCGGGGGAACTCCGAGAACCGTGAGCAGGGGGTTCGGCCCGCATCAACCACAAACCGCCATTAAGAAGCCGCCGCTAACAATGTAGAAGCCTAACAATGATGAAGAAGGCGAGAAAAGATGAAGACAATGCCACGAATTAGGAAATCAAAAGCTTTAATAATACTGGCTGTAACAGCCGCATTGAATAATTTAAAAGTTAGTTGAGTAACAATTACTGCGTGCACGATCGTTGTTCCGGGTTTATTGCGTTGGCATAAAGACGGAGAAACGGGTAATGCAGCTACATTGAGAAGTGTGATTTACTTTCTTAAGAAGACCAAATACTCGGGAAGTGGGTGGTGGTTGGACAGATCACCCAATAGGGAAGTGCGGGGGTGAGGGGGGAGGGCAGGGGGACAGGGAGTGCAGGGGGTTCGGGGTAACAGGGGGGGGTTTTAAGTCATGCTGCCCAGTGTAGTATTTCGCATGCCGCAGATGATCTGCGCGGGTACAGCTAGTTTTTGTTATTCAGATAGAGATACCTGGGATACCCTGGGATACAAAAGGTACTGCGTAATTTCGTGGGAGCCTGCTAAACTGGCATAAATTTGATCAAGCTATCTGTTGATTTCGATAGTACGGTCCTGGGATACCATGGTATACAAAATGTCCAGGATACGTATGCTCGGGAAGCGTAATTTTGTGGGAACCAGCTAGACCAGTGGAATTTTACACCTAGTATCTCTCTCGCATATAGTGTATAGAAATCTTAACTCAGTCAGCTGGCTTCTGTTGCCACCAATATCTGGATTTACAAACTTTCGACCAAGAATGTAGTCAGCACTGAAAAACAGAATAAGCCACGGAACCATAGGGCAAAGATTTTTAGAAAGTTATTGATAAAAACTATGCATACTTGTAGTATTAGTAAGAACAGATTCAAAACCTTTTAAACTCTCTCTCACGTCTAGGGGGGGGACCTGGGGAGCACCCTGCCCCCAGAAGCTGTGGCGTTTTTAGAAAGTTTGACTGTTGAAAGTGTCATTTGTGAGGTCCAAAAATGACTTTTTCCTCCAATTTGGTCAAGATTCACCCCTTAACGGAACCAAAAAAAAAATGTATGAACCCCACCCTCACGAGTGTCCAAAATATGTCCGCCCATTTTCAAGATGGCGGCCATTAGAGATTACTAGTGACAATGGCACATTCACTGTGTCACTTGATATCAACTATTTCGTCTCCGTTCTAAATTTGAAGGAAATCGGACGATAATAAACATAATTTCAAAATGACGGCCTGATTTCAAGATGGCGGTCATTACAGATTAACAGTGGCGTGGTACATTCATTGTTGCCTTTGATATCAACTAAAAGACGGCTATAGTCTATTATGCAAAATCTTAAAGAAATCGGAATTTTCCACAGTGGCAGACGTATAGTTAGAAACACTGTACATTCATCCAGAGATTATTGGATTCCTATCTCCATTGAACAGTGGAAACACATGTTAAAGTGTAGTATTCGTATCTAAACTGAATTTGAGTCGCCAGTCGTTCTCGGAACTTTAGGAACTACTCCGGCGCACAACGCTACCTTTAGTACCAAAAATACATTAACATTTACAAGTAGGATTTGCGAGTGTACCAAACAGAATTCAGCAGTCTCACAGGAATGTCATCACACTGGCGTAATTTTACGTTGGAGAATTTGTTCTTTTAATCAGTAAAATACCATTGTTTCATGGTTTTTTTGTAAAAAAATTATTTCAGTTAAACTAAAATAACCTTGAAAAGGCACATGTCCACCTAAAAAGCTACAATTTCAGCCTATTCCCATGATTTAAGGTGGTGTAGTTTGATATGTAGAGAGGAGAGACGAAAGGTACATCCCCAAAACAACAACAAGAAGTTGTTTATTTGGCCCCTCTCTGGATCTCAGATTTGGCTGGGCCGAATTTCAAGATGTTTGGGCTGTAGACAAGCCTTGCCACTAGTAGACGTTAGATTCCAAATTTCTATTTAAAATGTTCACTTTCGAAGGCGTTTGAACTCTCAAAGTTGAAAGTTTAACAAACAGACCCTTTAAGCTGGCCTTTACTAGCATTGGCAATAAACGTAGGCTATTTATCAGCCGGTATTTCACTATATAACTGCTTGGCATTGCAAGTAGGCTGACAACGCAAGTGTGATAATATGCATGCAACGGTGAGCACGTTCCTAAACCAATTCTTCCATGACGTTGGTAGCCATTTGGCTAATCGATGTATCTAGCTTTAAAGCAATATACTCACTTCGTTACGGGAGGATCATACTCCTACGGACAGCAACAGTCAGTGGCGTTATTTAGTGACGTCATCAACTAGTGGGATAAGCGGGATGCAGGGACAAACAGCGGGAGAACACAGGAGGAAACGCGTGTTTTCACTACGGTGACTCATTCAAACAAACAAAACTTTTTTCCAACATACGCAAATCTTTCATGAAACCGAAACTTAGGCGTTCCAACACCGTATAAGACACATTACAACCTAGTACGACATGTGGTAAACTGCATCCGCTCCAGTGGTCATCTTGTTCCGATTTCATAAAAGTTTTGTGTCCCACGTATGGTCCCAATAAGCCACCGTAACATTGCGATCACGCAGCTTAAAAATGGCCAACAAACAACAATAATGAGAGAGAGGGAGAGCGCATTTCGTGAAGTTAAATTGTGTTAGCTAACATTTGCCATACGCGGTTTGTAAAAATTCCACGAATTGTTTAGGGAGTTTGCGACAGCGCAATGTTAATTTGCCATCATCTTTGAACCCCAATGTGGGCCGGATTAAGCTACGATTTTCAGCGCCATGTTGTCTGTGCTACCATAGATTAGAAAGTTAACTAGATATACCGTTTTACTTCTTCCCGTTCTACGCGGAGCTCTGGCGGTAGTTGCGGCTACTAGTACCTCTGCTAATGGTTTTGCCTTTGTAGCAGCAGAAGGCAAAGCATTAGCAGAGATGTTAGAAGCCGCAACTACCGCCAGAGCTCCGCGTAGAACGGGAAGAAGTAAGACGGTATATCTAGTTAACTTTCTAATCTATGGTGCTACTGCCGGCCTTACGTTCCTTCTGTGAAGTGTCGTTGCGACAGAGATGCGCGAGTTTTTATCCCCCCCCCCCCCCGTTACTTTGATACGTTCTGTAACAATAATCTGCAGCAATACGTTCTGATCTATCTGAAACGTTTTGCAACAATTGAAGTGTGACGTCACTTCACCAATTGACAGTGATGAGGTAATGATGTAAACGATAGGTTTTGGAGTCATCGGTTGCAGAGTAGTTCAATGAGTTCTTACCTTCAATATTCGTGCCACTTCGGTTTCTGTTTGACGAAGAGTTACTTCCAGAACTACGAGAGTCGGCAGGTTTTTTTTTTAAGCTTTTTACGTGACTTTTATACGTCGACCACTTGCGTGCACTAATAAGCAAACGTGTGGTTAGCAAGGCATTCGACTTTAGATTATGCTATGAAATCAATCGTTAACTGAAAGCAAGTATGATTACGAACATAAATAATTGGCCCATCATTCATGGCTAAAGAAGAAATTGCTTTTAAAAGATCCTCTCGACTGCTTATCGTTAACCAAGAACTACTATAAAACAGCGCCAATTAGAAAAATGCCATCTGTTGCCCATGGACTAAACCAGTAAGCGAACATCTTTGCTGATAGGTTAAAAAAAAAAAAAACAAGCGGCTGCAGCGACTACCTAGTCGCATTCGGTCTGCTGTACAGTTTCACCATTCCAATGTTGAGGCGCACATCTCTATCACGTAGTGCAGCAACGATCTCTATTATACAGGGTGTATCACGAAACCCGTTACAGTGCCATAACTCGAGAAGTAATGAAGATAGCTTAATGCAGTAAAATATTGACTGATAAATCCGCATGTGGGCAATCCAACGCCAATCTGTTCAACTTTGTGGGGGCGCCCCAATGGGGGTTTCAGGGAGGCAAAGGGGCGTTTTAAAGAAATTTCAAATGGGAACGCCAGTCGAGTGATACATCATTTAAACGGTCTTGTAAAATCAAGCAACTTCTGAAGGAAAACGTTTTTGATATTGTCAACTAGTGAAGGGGGGGGCCCCCCCCAGCCAAACAAAAAAGGCAACAATGGAGTGGAAAATCTTTTTACACCATTACATTTAGATGCAAGTTTTAGCCCAATCCTCGCGTAATTTATCGTACAGATTTAATAGCATCAAAATAAAAATGTTATATAACGAGTGTTGATGAGTATGTCGATCCCCCCCCCCCCTTCTCATCACCTTAGGGGGAGAGGAGAGACGGACGTTTGTTCGACTTATAGGAAATTTTAAAAAACCGGGTACCACTATGGCCAAGCTACATTTTCTGCAGACATAATTAAAGGTTTTAGTACAGGTGTGACATGTAATCTGTGACGCTGTTATAACTCGAGAAAAAATGAAGATGTTGAAATTCGTATGTCTTTTTTTTAACATCAGGATTTTTTTATTTCTACGTACAACCTGTAAATAGAGAGGGGCAATACTAGTCGAAGTCATCCCAGTCCAAATCATTTTAAAAGGTCTGTGGAGAGTTCAAATAACGACCCAGTTAAGCTGACTGTTGAGATACTTGGTCAGGGAACATACCAACTCGCCCGCCTAGTTTTGGCGTGTTTACCCAATTTCCGGTTTTTTTTTTAAGACTAACTCTGTGATGTAATTTATTTAACATAAGCAATAGGGCGAAATATTTAGTTACGTTGCCACGTGAGTTGCCCTATTTGTATTGGAATTCTTTTAAAAACGCCCATTGCCCTATTGTGGCGAACCTACGAAGTTTTATGGCAATGCAACAGGTTTCGTTGTAGTCTTAACTATTCTTGCAAAGAATGCAGCTTTCCATAGCCGTCCTTGTTTTTTTTTTTTTCTTTTTACCCCTGACGGGTCTTAAACTCTCCCCTACCCACGGTGGGGGAAAGTGGGGAGGGGGGCAGAAAAGTCATCAACACTCGTCACGTAACTTATTATTTTTAAGCTCTTATATCTGCCTAATAAATTACGCGAGAATTAGGCTAAAACTTACATCCAATTGAATAGTGTAAAAAGATTTTC
>JAHWFP010009395.1:0-17751 GCA_023313725.1 Lithobius niger
TACCTCCCATTTCCCCCTTTCGTCCCATCATTTCCCAAAAACAACTTTTTGATATCCATCGTATGTTTAATGGTAACAGGTGCATTGCCCCTACCCCCACCCCCCCACCCTGCCAATCTTTTTATTTTCCAAGCTCTTTATTTTCCAATATCTTCATTTTCTAATAGAAGCACTGCCCCCACACACATTCCCCGTTCAGGCTCTTCCCCCCCCCCCTCCACTCCCAGTTTATTGCTTTGGCTTGAGCGATCCGTACCGTGTGGAAAATAACTGTCGTTCTTGTAAGATTATGTGAAGGCAAACCAAGCAGTGCTATGTAAAAATACAAACAACGTTTCGGCCTCAGGTTAGCAATAAAATTAAAGCATGGCAAAAGCCACTAAGATGTCATTTTACACTTGCCGGTAAGGAAATGGCCTTCGTGCATGACGTCATTTAACACTTGCCGCTGAGATGACCGCACAGAGCAAATTGTTAGTCGAGGCAACAATGTGCCAACTTCGATTTCTTTTCAAGGCAACAATCTACCGGTTTCGACTTCTGGCGAAAGAATTGCCACGCTCGCCCGTTGAATAAATCAATCAATCAAGGTGTTTGGGCGAAAGTTAGCAACTGCTTCTCTTACCCGAGGCACTAAACCTGGTATTTTCTGGTATTGAATACTAAATATTAATGCGACAGAAAGCTTTGGAAATTGTGTAGATCGACGGGGTTTACCGAGTAGACATCACAAAAGGTATCGTTAATTTCATGCTACTTACTACTACTACTACTACTAGCTAATTCCACTCAGATAAAGTAATTTATGCAACCGATATGCTTGAATTTGACATTCAGTTCATGTTTGACTCCAATATTATGGTTTGATATTTGGGAGGTTTTAAGTCCAAAAATTGTAATAATTTGTTATGGTATTTTCGTGAACCATACGGCGAAAAGGACAATTCAGCAGTTACAATCGGAAATGCATAGAATCTTTTTCGTGCTACAATCTACATGAGCACGACGTATCACAGGGACCTTCTTTTCCAGAATATGCAAGGGGTGACTAAGATCAGGCTAGAATCCGGGACCATCTCGAATCAGGCCACTTTGGTCCGAAAAAAAAGGCCTGCCATCATATCACTGTATTCCTTCGTTTATTACTGACGTTAACAGCTATTTCGCTTCTTTAACTTATTTAGGTTGTCTTTTATTTTAAGGAGGATATTGTCACCATAATTGAGCCTATCAGTCCTGTTATGAGACCGGAGTATTATCTCACGAGTGTTGATAAAGGTATGTTTGTATTATAAAATTTTCGCTGGAATCATCCCACACACCGAAATCCTCAATTATTCTCTATTTATACAGGCGAAATATATTTTTATTGCAGCTTTAGACATAATTAAAGAAATTAACAACCCCTATTTGAAACTGGAGCTGGTAAGTGACGTGTTTAGCGTTTTGACCAGGATTTCCAGTTGAACTCTTAACCTAATAGGCTAGTAAACAAAAGCGAACTCGTTACATATTTAAGGTAAGCACAAACAAGCATCATTTTTTGAACAACGTGAGTACGCTAATGATGGAGTTGGACGTGCTTCACATTAATATATGCATTTTTGGCTCAACGTCTTCAATGAAGAACGCTTAACAAGTAATCGTCATGAACAACTACTAAAGAGCGAACAAGAGACGTTTCCACTGACTTTGAGTAACTGCATGGGAGGAGTGTGCGTGTGACAAGTAGTAACTCCAACCCATTTTGTTATAACTTTAACCAATGGCAAAAGTACGTTGCTGAAACGTAAACAACGAAACGCTCAAACTACCTTCTTAATCTTAGTCCTTCTTAATTAAGTTATTGAGACTTCAAATTTTCTGGAAGACGCAGCTGACCTATCTGTCATGATAACTTTTACGATGGATGCGTTTTCGTAGTGCAAAAATTCGCAGGGCGGATCTCTATTTACATTGAAGCCTGCACGGGGGGGGGGGGGGTAATTGTTTAGGTCCAGTGTTGGGGTCGAGGGAGAAAAATTGACCAAACTAGAGGAAAAATTACAATTCTACACCTGAAAATGACACTTTCAGCACTAGAAATTTCTAAAGGTGTTTAATTCTTCCTGCACCCTTATCACTTAAATTTTACAGGGTTTGAATCTTTTAGTTTCAGTGCCGTTGACTTGTTCTTCCAATTTTAAAAGTGAACAGTCCTGCTAGTCAAAGGAAATCCTGCATAATGATCAAGTAACGTAAATCTTTTTTAACTCACCCAGGAGCTTCCAACACTCACGAATCGTCCATGTCGCTTACGTGATTGGGGAATTATGCTTGATATTTGTTTTGTTTGACTGTGAAGTGTTATACCCAATCCTTAATAATTCGGTCTGATCGAGAGATTTGTCATGCTTCTTCCAGTATATTAACAAAAACTAGTTGGTAACACACCGTAGGATGGCAACCCGTCTAACCGTTGTCGCACCCAGCGGCATCATCCTGTGGGTGGATTTCTTTACCCGGGCTGCAAAAGGGGTCACTCACAAACGATTTGTCAGGTGACATTGCCATCGCTTCTGATGATGTATCATGCTCACTTACGGTGTTAACAATGCAGACTAGCTGGTAAACCATCTAACGATGGTTAACCCGTTGCAAACCTGTTGAAGTAACCAGCCTAATAGCACCTAACGGCATGCACCTATTGGTGGCTTCCATTACCCGGATTGCAGAAGAGCCTTTCACGAGCTATTTTTTATGCGGCAATACTATTGTTGATGCTGATGATGATACCTCGTTTGCTGACGGTATTAATAATGTAGATAAGCTTGAGGATTCCTCATATTTCGAGTGTTGATGTGTTGGAGGGATGGGCAATTGGGCATGTCGCACTGCATTTATCATATCAATAGTTATTGTCCTGCCATGAATCTAGATACAAAGGATAAATTTAAATTTTTCCAGGATTTTTAATAAACCTTGCAGCGCGTTTTCGACTTTTCTGCCCTCAGCTTGTCGATGCTGACAACTCATATATTTAGCTGCAGAAATCGAATATAATTAACTACAGTCAGCAGTCAGCATAAGAAATGCTTACTCTTGTTTGGCGGAGCAAGGTTTGATTATATTTGAATTTTGATGGGGGAAGGTTGGTGAAGACGTTGTCCAGGTCTTGTCGCGTACTCGAATTACGTCTCTCTGTCCCCCATCCCTGTCCATTATAATATTCAGGGTGGCGTTCTACCTGAAAAACCGGTTAAACCTGGAAAATTCAGGGAATTTATCAAGTCTGGAAAATTCAGGCAATTTATCAAGTCCGGAAAATTCAGACAATTTATCAAGTCTGGAAAATTCACGGAATTTATCAAGTCTGGAAAATTCAAGGAATTTATCAAGTCTGGAAAATTCAGGGAATTTATCAAGTCTGAAAAATTCAGGGAATTTATCAAGTCTGAAAAATTCAGGGAATTTATCAAGTCTGGAAAATTCAGGGAATTTATCAAGTCTGGAAAATTTAGGGAATTTATCAAGTCTGGAAAATTCAGGGAATTTATGAAGTCTGGAAAATTCAGGAAAAAATTAAGGAATTTTATAAATACATACTGAATCTCAGGGAATTTGAACAGTTTCCGGAAAGTCTCTTTCACGTATAAAGAATAGCTAATTCGGATTCAATTGTTTACTTCTAAAAGTTTCACTTTATTTCAATTCAAACTTCATGACCGTATTGTTTCATTTCTGATAAAGTGAAAACGTCATAGGCCTAAGTTAATGTGGGCCTAAGCGCATTTCTAGTTTTGTTCAGATTATGGCCTTTTCCTACTCTTTACCTATACCAGTTATAGCAGTGCGATTTTTGATTTAGAAAAGCAATGTGATGAAGTCACTGCGATTTGGGTGAAATGTGAAAAACATTTTTTTTTTAGTTCGGTACAGCTATACCTTCCTTTGACGCAAAAAATATCAGGGAAAAGTGTCAGTATTGGTCTGGGACTGGAAAAATCAGGGAATTTCATCAAGAGCTTGTGAGTGTCACCCTGATATTAATGATTGGTTGGTACCTTATGTCATCAGGCAGTTTAATGCGTTGTCATCTACATAGTTTACTTCTTTCTAAAATATTTAAAAATTACAAGATTTGTCAGTGCGGTTGGATAGCTTTATTACCTAACCAGAGAATATGGGTAATGATGAGAGTATTTTTTTTTTTTTTTTTATATTTGTAGGATTTATTTCATTTACAACTGATGTCCGGAAACATGTCGAATAAAATCAAGGAAGCTCTGCCGTGGACAGGTAAATGAAAAAAAATAATAATAAACAGGATACAAAAAATATGTGATGAATTCTAAAAACCTCTCAAAAAGACCCTCCGATGAAAACTACGCATGTGCTGTGCCTCAGAAAATAAGGCACATGGTCACGGGTTAACGAAGGAGACAGTAAATATTAAATTTTAATTACTGGTGCTGTTAAAATATAAATCTGAGAAAGAAAGAAAAGACAGCTGCTCCAATAGAGACTCCAACCCAGGACATACCGCTAACTAGGCAGGTCTCTGCCATCTGGGATACTGAAGTAGATCGTGGCTACAGGCTCCACCGGATCTGAGAAGATGTTGAAGCTTTACCACTGGTAAGCTCAGTGGAGAAAGGTTGAACAGCTTATCAACTCGGCTCGAGATTGTAGCCAGAGTCTGCCCTGGAAGTACAGATGGAAGCAAAAAGTTTGGTCGGCTAACAATGATCAAATACAACAGTTAAGATTTGCGGTATTGTATGTTTCATTGCATTGAATAGAACATAATTCAATACCGCAACTTTTTGCTCCCTTCTGTACATCTGGTAGCACACTAGAGTAGTAAGTGGGATATCCTGGGTTTGAGTTCCTGTCTGGGCATATAGAAGTACTCATGTCATGGATTTTGGCATACTGATACCTGTTTTACAACTTAAAGCGCTCGCTGCCAGGGGAACTAACACAAGGTGAAACCGTCATACTGACCATCGAACCCAATTCAAGGAAACCCCGTCATCCATCCACCAACCCAGAATGTTTTGTAGGTTTCAAATCAACATAGAGATCACAAGAAGACATCCGCCAATCCGTTGAACCAGAAGCTCACAAAACTACATAAGTCCATCAACACCCTCACGAAACCACTGCACAGGATTAATGATGTTCCCTGTGCCCTGATATCCCAAAAGAACAATAGCAGATGAAACAGCACAGAGCACATATAGAAAAAAAAAGCAAATGAAAAATGGCAGATTCTGAAAGACCCATGGCACAGAGCATTAAACTGAAATGGCACACATCAATGCTGACACTACAGTCGGCTAACCATTTTCAGAATCATAGCATATTCTTTCCGTGCATAAACCTACTTGATTCCTAAAGATAGGTCATGAAGAATCAGTCACACGATGCTCACTACGCCTAAGACCTCTTCTAACATTGTTAACACAGCTCTGTGTACCAGTTTTACAAAAGTGTGGACCACTACTAACAGGACATACCACACCGTTCATACTTACATTCAGGGCCAATATGACCTTAATCCTGGCACCTAAAGCAGCTTAGCACATTAAGCCACTAAACCGCAGTAACTTTTTACCACCCCATAGTTAATTTTCCAGTCTTTGTAAGTAACGTAAACACAATTGGCAAAACTTCAAACGTAATGTTATTACAACCATTCTGACAAGGGGAGAAACTGCAGTATTTATATTTATCCCCCAAAAATACAGTTGGATTGAGAAGTTTAATGTTATCATATGGGTCACAGTTGTCAGATAGACTAGAATCCATCTTGCCTTAAAAATATGGTTTACCCGCAACAGCCCAGGAGAAAATCGTCTTGTGGACGTTTCACATCGAGACCGATAAGTGAAATATGTGGACGTCTCATATTTCACTTATCAGTCTGAATATTTTCTCTTGGTAAGTTGGTAAAAGCCCATTACGCCCAAGAATCTTACATTGATCCTCAAAAGGTTACGGTTATCACAGCAATGAAGGTAAGTTGCACAAGAAACACTCTTCATGCCATATGTTGACACCATGCTGACAAACAACTGTCCGCTCGGTTTCTAATACATGTCATATGTTGTCATGAACCATGGGTACAAAGAGGTTGCCTAACCATGCATCAGGCGGATATATCTGAGTGTGATAATCTCAGACATAATGCTCCCATGTGAAAAATCACTCAGTTTGGGCAGTTTTCTTTCTTTCTCAGATTTGTGTATCTTGTATTCTAGTCTTTAATGCTGACTGTGTTTTATTCATGTATGCAGAGTTTTTATAAAGTTTTACACACTTCATCTTAGTGGACTTGTCCAATTACAGAAATGTGTAGTAGGTTCAAAATTGAGCATGTTAATCTGTACGACCATTACGTTCTTTAGTTTGTAAAAAAAAATATATGAACTTGGCACTATTATGCTTATCATCATCATTAACAGCTATAATAACTTTATCTTCAGGACACATTCAGATAGCACAAGTTCCCCACCGCCAAGAACCAGATGTTGATGGGGAGATTAATTGGCGTTACATCTTCACTCTGCTCGAGCATTTGGGCTACGACAAGTGGATTGGATGTGAATATATTCCTAAAGGTCGATATTCACTGCATAATAGCAGAGTAAACAGATATCGCATTCTAGTTAATCTTAGTATATCCAAAGTTAGTAGCACCTGAAACGTTATTTGAAGATACTATCCGCAAAGAATGCTTGATAATAAATAATACAACCAAGTCTGAAAAATTGAAAGACGTTTAGAACCGTAAATTTCTATTGTTAGATTTTTTTTTTATTAAGGAACATTGCAAGACAAGGGTGAAACGAATACGGGTTCAGCAAGCGAAAGAGCAGATACGTCTGCTTGTTTGGGGCTCCATTCAACTGAACGGTTGACACCCAGGCCTAGGACAATTTTTACCGATTGATCATTCAATATCAATTAGCTCTCAGCCACAAGTACCTCCAGACAGACAGCTCTCTGGGTGAGAGCTAATTGATATTAAATGATCAATTGGTAAAAATTATCCTAGGCCTGGGTGTCAACCATTCATTTGAATGGAGCCCCAAACAAGCAGACGTTTCTGCTCTTTCACTTGCTGAAACCGTATTCGTTTCGACCTTGTCATTTGCCCTAGCAAGCGTGGCCTAGCTCTCCTCCACAAAGTATTCTTTCTCTACTGACAAGCCCAAACAAGGGCGAAACTGTCTGTCTAGAGATCTTTGTGGGTGAGAGCTAATTGATATTAAACATTGTAAGAAAAGTCTGTGGTTGTTTATAGGCAGCTTTCTTGATTAGTTGGGAAGATTCAAGCAATTTTTGCGGATAAGAATGAGTTATAGCCAGTATTGTAGTGTCATTCTTTCTTGTGCACGATATTGTCTACAACTCATTCTTATTCTTGATTAGTTCTCGGTAGTAGGCGTCACTTAACGTGTGTAAGCTAGGATAGTTACAGTAGAAATGCCATATCTATGTTTAATTTTTAATTGCCAGTTCTTCTGTTCCCATTTCTGTTGTTTTCTGTTTTGTTTTAGTTCAGAGTAAAATTTAAAGCAATCAGCAAAGAAAAAAAAACATCGTTCCTGTTTCACAATTTGGTGTTGGGAATGCAATCGAAATAAAATGCTCGTCGAGAAAGTCTAAGAAAAAAATTGTGTTAGGTTGCAGTTGTTAGTAAAGAAGGCAATCTTTACCGTAAGGTTTGACCTAGGTTTCCCACGTCAAGATCGAAATTTCTATGCTTAATATCTCCACCGTCGTTCAACATTTTTTTAGTCGAGTTTGGTATACAAGCTTTGTCGGACTTTGTCAATTTCCGATTTGTCACATTGGAGATCTGGATTTAAAATGGAATCGTCTTCTTGGCTTGTTCGTCTTATTGTACTTTGGACACGTTTGTACAGCATCCTGTACAGATAAACCATTCGTCCTAGTAAGCTGGTTCTTAGCTAATTTTACAGAGACACTTCCGCTGCTGTGCTCCTTTCCTGATAGTCATTCCATTGGTTGTGCCATTCTTGAGTCATGGGTCTCTGAACTATCCCTTAGAGCTCCGCCGTCTCTGGACCGACCTAACTTTAACCTTTAAAATCGTCAGGGGTTTGTTGCCCATTGATGTTCCTCTCTTTGATTGTTCGGCATCAACTCGTACTAGGGGTCATTCCTTTAAGCTGTCTGGTGCAACCCCACATCCGACATCAGAAAAAACTTCTTCGCTCCATGGAACTCGCTTAGTGAGGAGACGGTGTCCGCCCCCTCTGCCTCTGCTTTTCGACGATTAGTCACCAACCAAACCCTTACCAAATTTCTCAAAAGAACCTATTACCACAACCCTACCGGGAACGGCGTTAGCGATCTAGTATCCTGCCTGTCTCCTTGTCATTTGGGCTAAATCTATTATTATTTTTATTATTATTATCATTATTATATCAATTTTATTGTTGCGTATTGTTTTAAACATTACTAGATGGCCAAGAATGCCGTTCAGGTAGCGATTTTGGATACATCTACAGAACGCCCTCTACAGACTAAACTATTTGTTCAGGGAATGACTGTCATACAAAAACCCCATAACTGTAAAGGGACCCATATAATTTTTGCCAGATAAAGTAGTACTACCAGAGCCAAAATGGCTTTTTCCCAAATTTGTGGTTCAAGTCGTGATCACTCAAATTTACTGACAATCACCAAGGTTTCAGTTCAAGTTAAGTGATCAAGGTTGAGACGGAAAAAGTTGTTGGTAGCCATTTTTGCTCTGATATCACTACTTTATTTGGCGAACGCATGAAGCGTCCCTTTACTCTTATGGTGAATCATCGATTCCTTATTGTTTGTAATCTATTGAACCAAACGTTGGGAAATTTTTGTATTGGAGGAACCGTTTTATAAACGTTCTAGGAAAGTAGTTGTTAGTTAAGCCAATTTTACCCAGACGGCACCAGAGGTTCCTGGTGTGACATTTTGATTACTCCATGCCATAAGGAAAATTTACATCGCGTACTTGGTACCTTCCTTGGTACTTAAAGATTTTTAGTATATATTTGCTAATTAAAATCAGAGGCCTAATTATGCAAATAAAGGCGTAATTGCACGAATATAAGCTTAGCATAATTACATGAATATTATCCTAATTAGATGAATATACTACTACTACTACTAACAATAATAATAATAATAACTAATTTCTCCATTTTGAGTGGTAGGACTTCGGAACGGAGGTGGGTCATTAATACCGAGCCTAAAAAGAGGCAGATGAAATGCAACTAGGTCAGTGGGCACCTTAAGGGCAGAAGATTTTCACCGTGTAACTGTTTTAGAAATCTCTGTATCGTGGGCTGGTTTGCAGTAAGTGGGCTAAGGCGTTCTAGACACAGACCACATGTACCGAGTAGAATTGTTTACGGCAATCCAGATAGGACCCCTGAGCAACAAGCTTCCAATTATGTCCTCTAGTTTGTGGTTTACCTAGAGCAAGGTCAAACGGGGGGGGGGGGGGGGGAGACGACTGTGAGTCCACGTAGAATCTTGTATGTAAGAATTAAGTTGAATTTACTTCTTCGAAGTTCGAGTAATTCCAGACCAGTGCTCGCTAGAATTTCCTTCGTGCGTCGACGCTGAGCAAACTCAACCAGGTCAATATCACCAACCAGATAAGGGGACCAAACTGGGGTTCCATACTCCAAAAGTGGTCTGACGTAAACTTTGAAGACCCACACCTTTGTGTGTACATTCCCCGAAGTGAAACATCTGTTTACAATAGCCAAGCATTGAAATGTCACCACACTAATTTTTTGGCAGTGAAGTGAAGACTTAAGGTTTGGTGCAAACCACATCCACAAGTACACAAACCTTGGTAACCCAGTTGAGAGCAGTGTGGTCTAAATTATAGTGGTAGGTCCCATTTTGAGGGCTCACGTGAAAGGAAAAACATTTACCAATGGAGAGTGGTAACTGCTAAGTTGCAGACCATTTGGTGACAATATCAATTTTAAGTGCAAAGTCAGTCGATCCAGGAGTAGAAAGTCAGTGCCGATCTTTAAGCCATCATCAAATTTAAACCCAAAGATATTATCACTGTTGAGTTCCAAATCATTTAGATAAACCACGAATACTAGAGGGCCCAAAATGGAACCCTGAAGGACACCACGTGACATAGGAACTCCAGAAAAGAGTATTCGCCACAACAACCTTTTGAGTCCGATTGACAAGAAAATCTTATATCTAGCTTGCCAAATTTCCCACAATGCCACAAGACGCGATCTTTACCAGAAGTTTCGATGGACAACGGATTCGAACGCCTTTCTAAAGTCAAAATAATCCATATCGGAAGGAATAACAAGATCAAGAGCACTAGTCAGTCGATCCATGACAGTCGACAGTTGTAGAGTAGCTGACATACCGAGAAGGAAGCAAAACTGATCGAGGTTTTTAAAAGAATGTTTCTCAAAAAAAAAGGACAGATTAACATCCCTAATGATGGATTTCATAATTTTACACACAACACAAGTGAGAGCTATCGGTTGGTAATTAGCATGGTCGGATGTTGAACCCTTCTTAAAAACCGGTACAATATGCACGCATTTCCAAGCTGCAGGGATAGATCCCAACTCATACAAAAGTGAAAAAAGCATGGATAGAGGGTCGATCTCACCAGCAAGCTGTCTGAAGAAAAAGAAAGAAAATCCATCCTGTCCGCGAGAGAGGCTTGGTTTAAGTTTGGAAATGGTCGTTTTTACTGACAGAGGGGTGAACGGGACATCTGGGCAAGTCACAGCACAAGCCTAATCACATAAGTGTAGGATTTTAATCACATAAATATAGGACTAATCACACGAATATAGGACTTATCACACGAATATAAGCCTCTAATCACATGAATATAAACCTAATCGCACAAATATAGGCCTAATCACATGTGGTGCCATCCAGTAAAATGCCAACGTACTATTGTTGTGCTCAGTAGCGTGTTGGGAAAAAACATGGGATCCAGTAGATGATCCAGGTTGACATTTCAGGTGGAGGGGCAGTCACAAATCATCTAAGGGTTGGAAACAGCACTGGACCAGACCCAATGTGGCACATTGGAAATGAGGGGGAAGAGGGGTACCCACAGTTACCAAAGCTCCTAAAGGTGCCTCATTTTAGCCTTTTAGAGAACCTCCTGCTTCTGCAAAGTGCTTTTTCCGTTATTTTTATTTAACCCTAGCCCTCACTAATTAATTTCCAAACACTGAAAAAAAAAACTTTTCTCGGTGGTGTTTCAGGCACCCTAATGTTAGCCTGTAGCTTGGTGTAGTGGTCTGTACTCACTTGTAATTTACTAGTGACTCTTCTAAGAGTTTTTCCTAACGCGTTTCGTCACAGAGAACATTGTTTCAATGGGTTGTTGATGCTATGCTAAACTGTCGTAAGTTTTTCTTTGCAAAGAGGATTGTGTTGGTGTGGAATGGCCTGCCACCTAATTGTGTTTCTTGGCTACAGTGTCCATCTTCCATTGTAGACTTGTTGAACTCTCCAAATACTTACTCACCTTTTAAACTGCTGTTTCGTGTATCAGAGGCTTTGGCCCTTCCGTGGCCCTGACTCAATTGTTTTTATTGTGTACAGACTTCATTATTCGTTGTAAATATCAACTTAACACGGAAAATTCTAAATTTTTAGGAAAAACTGTTGATGGCCTGAAGTGGATTGAAGATTTTGGCTACAAATTATGATTTGAAGATTCAGCCTGAAGACTCAACACTACAGCAAGTCATTGTGCAGTTTTCACGTTTGCATGGGATTGTTCACACTTTGATAAAACGTGGAATAAATTGAAACGAGAGATATTTGGCTGTGCTTGACATTAACATAAGGAGAATAAATACAGAGAGAAAACCTTGTCTAAGTCGTTGTCACTTTATTACAGTTTGTACTGTATCCGAAATATGTTGGACAATGTCTTTCGTCTACACTGCGGTAAGACTTTCTCTTTATTGCCATTCAGGTAAACAGAAATTACGGCTCTTCGGTATTGTTGCCGAACGCCTTCCTCTAACTGATACATGGACGGACTTGAGTGTTGTGTGTTGGGAATTAAGAGGCTCAATTTTGCACAGATGGACCTTCCGAGAAACAGTTTAGAAGGCGGTTCTCCGGTTACGGAATGTGGGCAGGTACGAGCAGCAATTAAAAAATTTAAGACTGCTTCGTCAGAACCTAAACCAGCAGTTAAGCTATACTTAAGTGACCTCAGAAAAGGTTTAAGTGTGATTTCATACTATGCGTTTCTAGCAGGGAAGAAAAGAATACGTAGTGATATGACGTATACCAAATCGTATCAAGGACTGTGTAAATTCGCTTGATGCGAAATTTGATCCATTATCTGAAATAAACATTTTGCAAATCCTGTGTGTAACAATGAAGCCAAAGAAATTTCGAATAATGCATGTACCTGTTGTTAACTTCATTTTGAAGATAAATGGAGAACACGTCTTTAATGACTACAAACATTTACCCATTACATAGGCCCGTAAAATCCATGTGTAAGCGAGAGAACCCGGTACCCGGCCTTTCCTGAGCATGTCTCTTAAATCACCATCATGGTTTAATTGATACACCTCACATTTTTTAATGAATTTCTCCAAATCTGTGTCTATAATGGCCAACCGAACACGCTAACGTACAAGTGCTT
This sequence comes from Lithobius niger, assembly GCA_023313725.1. Taxonomy (NCBI): domain Eukaryota; kingdom Metazoa; phylum Arthropoda; class Chilopoda; order Lithobiomorpha; family Lithobiidae; genus Lithobius; species Lithobius niger. Next base: position 12,686 of record JAHWFP010009395.1, read on the forward strand.
TGATTCGAACAATACCATAATGCCCCAAATGCAATTCAGTTAGGGGACAAGGCAACACAGAGCTTCAGGAATGACCAAACGATGTCACTCAAAACCGGTAACAACTCAATAGTATGCAAACTCGTAACTTTAACACCATAATCTTTTCAGGTGGATGTAGAGTACATAGTGCAACGACATTCTCAATAAAAAATCGGCTGTTGTGTTTAATTTTCCCTGAATATGTTGCAATTTGAAATCGTACGGATTAAAGACCAAAGTCCAGTGCAGACATTGTAGGAATGCCCCCTTTATTTCCAAAAATACAAATTAGTGCTTTTTGATCAGTTTGCAATGCAAACTTCTTTCTGTAAAGGTACTGACTGTAATGCTTAACCCCGAATTCTATCGATAACGCCTCACAGGCCAAATTGAGCATAGCCAAGTTACCTTGATGCAGAAGCGATAGGCCTATCTTCTCCGTTAGAAACAGTATGCCTTAAGGTTATGCCAGTGCTAGTGGTTATGTGTCGCAGACTAGTTTCAATTTCAAATTATAATGTACTAATGCCTTAGAAACCAGAAAATTGCTTTCAGCTTTAGCCACAGCCTCTGAACATCAATTTAGTCCAGAGTTACGGTATTTTTGAACTCAACAACTTGTTAAGAGGCACTAAATTATAGGCAGATATGGTACAAATTTGGCATACTGGTTTACAAAACCCAGAAAAGATTTAAGCTCAGTAACATTTTGGGGTTCAGGTGCAAGTCTGACAGCAACTACTTCAGGGAGGTTATGCAAACCAGCTTTATGGTTGAAATAATTGCTCTAATGGCAAACTGACGAACGTTTAACTGTGAAACATAATGGTAAAAGTGTTCGTTAAAGTGAAATCAGTCTACATATAGCTCTTGCTGTATTACCAAATGTGTACAGCCAACTTCACAGTTGAGTGAAACTTGCCCAGAAAATAATATATAATATAAAGCTCTCTTCCCAGTTAACTTTTAGTTCATGTAAATTTTTCATTCTTAAATGAGGATGAAAAAAAAGTACCGCTTTTCAAACTGAAGAGCAAACATACAAAACAAGCTAAATCCAAAATTTATCTTTTTGCAAAAAAGCCAAATTTCTACCTAAGCAAAAGTAGCATAATCTATAAAGATATTTGATTGTTCAGAAACGTACCTCCAGGGCAAGTGATATTTTTGTAAAATGCAGGCTCTCAATCAGTGTGAAGATTGGATTTAACTTATTTTGAAAACACCGTTTTTTTTTTCGAAGTTCAATAGATGCCTATATACTAAGATCTGAACTAAAAGACTTTCGCGCATGGTGACACAGAGAAAGTTGCTTAAAATCACTTTCACACTCCAGAAATGCGATTAATTTTTTTTTCGTTTTTTTGGCTAAGTCCAACAGGGTCATTCATTTTTTTTTTCTAAGTCGTTGCAACCACGATAAAATCTAAATTAACAGAGTTAGACGGGTGGTGTCAAAGGGAAAATTGCATAAAAACACTTGCGTAGTCCAGAAATGTAATAAAATCATTTTCTCTTTTTTCGTGTTTTTGGCTTCCAACAGGATTATCTTTTTTTTAAACTTGGATTTAACTTAGTGTCTTCAAAATGCTGCTCATGATTTAACCTGATTTGCATGAATCAAGAATTTTTTTTTGCTCGCAAAAGGCAAGTCACACATTTTTTGCACAGATAGAAATGTATGTGGGTTCCACCCTACAACAAATATATGGAAAGCCATCTAACTCAATTTTCTCAAAAATGTTATTTAACTCGTTTGCGCTTCAACATGTTTGCAGCATGTTTGCGCTTCAACTTTTAAAATGAGAGAATTCATTATTCACCTTTGTTGTCATGTTGTCACCAGCTGCAGATATAGAGTATATTCGATATATTATCACAATTACATCAAATACCAAGCCTGCGGACAGCCAACTGAAATTATTGTTCCAGTATCCGGTATGACATAAAACAAAGGTGAAACGCAAGGCGAGGCAGCAAGACAGTGATTATTAACGAGATATCTGGAATCCTCTTCAAATGTTGATACACTTTCTCGTACTGATATTGAATGTAGCTGAGTTGGTCACTCAGGCCAGTTGAGACTGTAGACAGAGCATCCTTTAGTTGACGCATTCAGCAAAAAAGTCAGCAGTAACAATAAAAAACACGCTCGCAAATAAATCATGTCCGTACAATATGAATGAACCAGAGGGCAATGCCCACACACACACACACACATGTCGAAAGTAAAGCTTATAGTGTCTGCGGCCCATCTTGAGTTCGCCCCAGAATGACCACAAATAATCGGTTGTACGTTTTTGGTCGCAGAGTGCCTTGTTGATATCCATAGTAGTTACAAAAACAATGGCGGCCGTCGTTTAAAGCCACCCCCTCCAGGAAGACGTAGCCGATCACAAAATACTTGCAGGACTCGAGACATGCCACGCACACAATAGTACCGTACATAGAATGACAATTACCAGTACTGCGAAGTTCAGTGCAAAATGACAAACTGTGATCTGCAAGAAGTAACTTCGTTTCGTAATTCTCCCATTCAGTAATCTTTCTATATTCTCAGCAGACTTCAACAAATTACGAAGTCTCTCAGCCTGAAACATGCAAATGACCTTAACCAAATCCATGCTAAACGTTCGTCATTAAATACCCTGCAACATCAACTAGCATGGCGACTTCAGCATAATTCATTGAAGCCGATAAAATGAACTTCATTTGTGCCAAAAACGTAAAAAAACGTACATATTGTTGCCACTGATTGATATACAGTGTTCATTGTTAGTTTCCAATAGTGAATTCTGGTTGATGTCACATCACGAGAGTTAAAATCCCACGAAAGTATTCCTAGGACTTGTCCCAAAATAATCACAGGGTGATATAGTTCATAACTGATAAATTCCTGCCTCTGTATTCGAATCAGTAGGTTGCTAACAACAGTCAGTGTTACTCTTTGATGCATGACAGTGTTTTTAATCAATCCTTTAAATTCCTGCGATCAACTGACAACAGATAAACTGGGATGTGTAAACATATGCATTCCTTGTATTAGACTTCCATTATTCAGTACTAAACAGACAAGTTTATACTATTATCACAAAAGAAACAACAATTGGGCCCACCAAACAGGATTACTGTTATTACACTTCCTAGGGAGTACCCCAACACCCCGTCCGTTTACCCTAACCCAGTGCTAAATCCATGGAGCAAAGCCCCCCCGACACAATAATTGGGCGGGGAGAATGCCTGTGCACCAGACTGGAGAAAATCAACCCCCCCCCTGGAATGAGACAGTGCCACCGGAAAGTGGTCGCTTCCCCTTAAATCTTTCAAAACTTCAAACGAAAATAAATGAGCTACATACCCATAAAGCCTGACAAAGGTCAGCTTCTCATTCTGCATAACTTCAGTGTTTTTAATCAACCTGTGATCTACTGACAACAGATAAACTAGGATCTGTAAAACATATGCATGCATTGTATTAGACTTCCATTATTCAGTACTAAGCAGACAAATTTACTATTATCGCAAAAGAAACAATTATTCGATTTTAATTTCATGCAAAGTGAACTCCAGTAACAGTTACTCTATCTTCAGGAAAGTTAAAATATCGTGAATTATTTAGAAGTAAATCTTTTTAACCCTGGCAATCTTTCTGGATTCCGCCCCAGGATGCAAGCAGTCGGCTCTCCTGCGCAGCACTCCTTTACTGAAAAAAGTAGTCGATGATAAAAGTGCCCGAAAACGCAAGAAAACACGCATGGCATATAAACTCTAAAGTTGGCAATTGATCTTACCGATTCATTTTTTCAAAACTGTAACTCTTACTTCCAAGGTTGACCACATTGCTTTCGCCGGTTTAAAAACAAATGTTAACCTAATATGATTCACTCGGATGAACCGGATGTACTACTTCACAGATCTCACGCACACGCTCCAATATCTTTATTGCCATTAAATATCGTTAAGTACAGGTTTACGGGTTTATTTACTGTGACCATTACGATCTAGTACACCATCCGCTCAATGCTACAAACTGCTTAAAATTATACAGCAAACACTGGGCACCGGTAGCAACCAACACGTCAACATAGAACCGGGCGAAAAAAAAATCCAACCGGATGCCTGGATGGCCGGAAACAAAAGAAAAAGGAAGGAGGAAAGGAAACAGGAAAAGGGCGGGGGAACAATACTAACCCTAAGATAAACGATCAGTTGCTCGAGAAAACCCAAGCACCGTTCGAAGAGAGTCTCTACTACCCGTCAAGTGTGGTGGCAAACTCAGAGCCTCGGCCATGGGTTCATTTATGTTACTCAGAGGTAGACTGTGCCACCCAGAGGGGACAAGAGAACAAAAAGTGTCTAACCGTCTCCTCTCCAGTGCCACAGGTATACTGGGTTGAAGAGCACCGCCCAAGTCGATACAGATGTGATTGCAGCTGTACATGCCCGGTCCGCAGCCTAGAAACAACACCAGGATGACTCGGAAACAGCCGACCCAAAGTAGCCGGCACAGAAACAGTGGGATGTAACTCGAAAAGAGTACATCCAGTCTTACCGGTCTCCCATCTAGCCTTCCACCTACCCCGAAACAAAGCAGTGGTCGCAGAACGCAGGTCCCTCGGGCCAACCGGGAACTGAATGACATTCAACCTGGACCCAAACCCCCCGCCTAGCAAGTTCATTGGCTAGCTCTTTTCCGGAAATACCAGTATTACCACGTACCCACAAAATAGCAATGGGGACACCTTTCTGAATAGCACGGAAAAGCTTCCATCCACTTTCCCTAACAATCGCATGAGAAACCTCCAACGAATTAAAGCTCCGTCTTAGAAAACCTATGTCAGCAGTGGACTGGGAAAAGATGCAAAACCGTAGAAACTCCAAATCAAAACCAACATCTAGAGCCGCCGAAACAGCCACAAGCTTCCCTAGGAAAACCGAAAGGAGACCAGAAAGAAAGTAACTAAATTCCAGATGAAACTCTGGACCAGCAACTTCGACACCCCCTTCATACCGATCCAGTTGGAACGAAGCATCGTACACCTGAG
>JAHWFP010009396.1:8367-23027 GCA_023313725.1 Lithobius niger
TGGCTTCATACTTCACAACATACGTCACAACATGGCTTCATACTTCATTGACGTATGTTACCTTGTAACCAACTAATAATCAGAAAATCACATGTAAACGTTCTGGCGCCATCTTGCTGAGATCTGCTAAACTGTGTGTTCAGAGTGTTCAGCTGGACACGGACCCTGACTTCCGAGGGGCCCTTCGAGGGGCCTTCAGGCAGGGCCTTATCACATAACACTACTAACTGACATGAATGGACAAACGAATCCAACGAAAAAGGCAGAAACAGCAGCACGCCAGGAGACGAAAGCAAAAAGGAAAGAAAAAAAAAGATAAGTTCCTCAGATTGCATGCGGGGCGCGGGCCCTATGAGGACTTCTTCTGCCGCTCCTCCAGTGGGCGACGGGAGAATAAGGGTAGATTATCTATAGGGGAAAAACAGATGGACAACTGGAGAGTCCGTAATTCATGTCATACATTTTTTACTTTCTTCTGCACAGTGGTAGCTTCGTCGGAAGTGCATCTACAACCAGAGAGGCCAGCGTCTGTTTGGGCCAGGTCAACCACACGGTCAACCCCCGGGAACAAGAGAGACCTCAATACATGTCATAAATCTTTAATTTTCGTCTGCAGTATCTTCGTGAGAAGTTAGTTACAACATAAGAGCCAACCTTGCTTTGGGTCAACCCCGGGGACAACTGGAAGCACCTCATTGCACGTCATATAAATCATAAATCTCTTTAATTTTTGTCTGCAAAATCGGCATCTTCGTGAGAAATTACAGTCACAACAATAGAGCCAACCTTTCCTTGGGCCAAGTCAACCACAAGGTCAACCCCGGAAACAACTGGAGAGACCTCAATACACGTCATAAATCTTTTTAATTTTTATCTGTACAGTCGCAGTCTTCGTCAGAAATACAGTTGAAACAACAGACGCCGGCCTCTCTTTGGGCTAGGTCAACCCCAGGATCAACACCGAAACAACTAGAGAAACCTCAATACACATTATTTAATTTTCCTCTGCACATTTACCATCATCGTCTGAAGAACAGTTTCAACAACAGAGGCCAGCCTCTCTTTGGGCCAGATCAACCCCGGAAGCAACTGTAGAAATTTCAATACATGTCAAAAATCTTTAATTTTCGTCTGTAGAATCGACATCTTCGTCAGAAGTACAGTTACATCACCAGAGACCATCCTTTCTTTGGAACAGGTCAACCCCGAGGACAACTGGCAAGACTTCATTACACATCATAAATCTCTTAAGTTTTCTCTGCACAGTTGGCATCTTCGTCAGAAGAACAGTTCCAACAACAGAAACCAGCCTCTCTTTGGGTTAGGTCAACCCCAGAAACGAACTGGAGAGACTTCAATATATGTCAAAAATCTTTAATTATCGTCTGCACAGTCGTCATCTTTGTCAGAAGAACAGTTTCAACAACAGAGGCCAGCCTCTCGCTGGGTTAGGTCAACCCTGGAAACAACTGGAGAGACTCAATGTACGTCAAAAATCTTTAATTTTCGTCTGCGCAGTCGTCATCTTTGTCAGAAGAACAGTTCCAACAACAGAGCCCAGCCTCCATTGGGCCAGATCAATCCAGGTTTGGCCTGGCTTAAACAGAGAATTGCATCTGTAGTTGTAACTGTTCTTCCGACGAAGATTCCAACTGTGTTAAGAAAGCCTCTGTTGATCTCGTGCCTTCGACACTCGATCGACCTCGGCTTTCTTACCGCATTGTTGCCGAACGCCGTTGTCTAACTGATACTTGCGCGCTTACAATAATCATGACGTTTCATCTCTGTGTATACATGTACTAATTTTCCATGAAATCAAAAATGTAAAAGACTAATGAGGTAAAAATTAAAATTAATTATTCCAATAGATCGCCGAAGCAAAATTATAAGATACTAGCCTAGAAAATTATAAATAGTGATTTTAAAATACGAGAATCATTCCGGTTTGTGACGACACAATTAATGCGTCCGCGATGGCTTGTCTATTAGGCACAATGCCGACTGAGATAGTAACTGCGTTTTTCGCTGCGAGGAACGAAGCTACTGTTTCACTTGACTATGATAAATGCGCGGATGCGATCGACGCGTAGCTGTTAAAAGGCAGGCGGAAGGTTATAAGGCAAGTGGTATGTTGCTTTAAGTCCTATCTATCTAGTATCTTTGATGTAAAAACATGTGTTGTGTATTTTATTTTTTTTAATGTGTAAAGTTACTTTTCCTGCAGCTTGCCCACGTCACAAGTTTTCAGTAAAGGAGGCGCCTAATTTAATTTTTTTTTTCTGGTATAAACTCTTAGGTCAATATTTGACAAGACTGGGATTCTATACTGTCATGATCCGCTGCTATTCTCTTCAGGTCGTCATCCCTTCGCTAAAGCATTACCCGCTACCACCTCATTCTTCGCAGCGTCGTTCCCTTCGACCAAGTCCGATCTTTATAAAGGGCTTTTCAACGACGGATGAACGCTACTCGACAGGACAGATTATATTCCAGGGATTATCCAAACCCATTAGCATTGTGGGAATCATTGTGGAAAGACTCAAATTCAAACCATTTCAAGTGCCGAATGGTTAAGCGGCATTATACGAAGGCCATAATGCTAACTTTGCTTGTTTAGGCTACAAAAGATATGTCCAAACATGTGTTGACTGGAATATAGCTAGAATCATAAAACGCTATTTAAAAACGTAACTTAAATTTTTTATATGTTTTTATTTTTCGTAAATTTCAATACTGCATTATCAGCAATGTTTACTTTTCTTGTTAAGCTTGAACCAGTTTTTTTTATATTTCTTCAAGTTTTAAACAATGTGAATAAAATTTTTTTTAACACGACTCATTTTACCCAGTTTAAGCTGTCACACAATAAGAAGCTACTGTGAAATGGTTTCATTGGGTTTCAGATAAGTCATATATAATAAAACTTACCTGCTTATTCAGGTTTAGTTTGACGGATTTTTGAACAATCTGCAGAATTAGCCTAAACTGCTAAGATATCCGTGTCCGCACATCAAATTGTGGATGCATGACTGTCGCTTTGACAATTTCAGAAATATGACAGTCAGTTTTTTTTTATTATTTTTTATTTTACCATCACACTTCATGATTTTTTTTTAAAGATGTATCTTACAAGTTTTATTCGGTGATCTATTTGATAAAAAAGTCCGTGTGGCTTTTTTACTTTGAATCGAAACAGCAATTGACATCGTAGAGCAGGGAAATACGCACTTCCGTTTTTATTTAACTTTGAAAGTGCGTATTTCCCTGTTCTATAATCTATTTGTATAAATTCTTTCACTTTCACAGCATATGGTTTCAAAAGCTGATCGCAAGTAAATCGGTAAACTAATACTGGTGTAGAATTACCGCCGTAAATACTGCTGGCGTACATATTTCAATCATGTCAAATCTTGATTCAGTTTTCACAAATATTGTTTGTACAAATTTAAACAAATTTTGTTCTGTTTAATTAACTTATTTACTTATTTTTTCCCCACTTGCTTTTGTTTGTATTATAGTACTTTCCTTTTGACTTATACCACGCGCCATGGCTGTTTGCTGCGACGTGCATATCACGTGACTGGGCTAGTCCAATCAGACGGCCAGACAGCCGTTGTTCTCGTTCGTCATTGGCTAACTCATGGTGACGTCACGACAAACAGCCATTGCGCATGGTTTAGGCCGCTAAAAATTAATTAAGTGGTTCACGGGAATGTTATTGAAAAAATTGACGCGAACGGGCGGTGTTTTTTTTTTTTTTACGTTTTATTCGTCATTTTTCAGATGCGGTCGATGGGTTTTTGTTTTTAACCAAACAATATAAAATGAGACGCTTATATCTGGTTGTTGAGTACAATATCTGTGTTTTAATTACAGGGCGAGCGTGTAAAAGTTGCACATGTGGTAAAAGTCATTCTATAAATCCAATATTTTAGTTGTGACATGCCTCGATCAGAACGACCCTTAGATTCGTTTCGAGGCGATCACGCGAATGGAGCCGCAAAGAGCTGATGCGGTCATCGGCCCCAGAAATGTTTGATGAAAGTGCTGATGCGTGATCAACATATATGTTTTTATTTTTAGAGTGTCATGAAAAACGTTTCATGCGCTGAGAAAAAAAAAAACCCATACGTACGCTCCCGAGAACCACTTAATTAACTGTAAAGTTGCCATCTCTTGCTTGCTGACTTGACCGTAATTACCTAATGACTGTAATTAGGGCTAATTACGTCGTTCTATTCGAACGCTGCAAAGAAACATTTGCCAAGTGTGGTATGCGGGCCTTTAACTACAATTTCCCGTGCGAGACACATGCGTTCTTTCTGCCTTTGTGTCTGCATTGGCAGTGGTGAAGCAAATTGCGTCTGCATCAAGTGTAAAGTAAATACATTGGTGACAGCGGTCAAGCTGGGCTTACACGTCGAAGGAACCAGCAGTTTTGGCTTACATCCGGACTTTCACGTTAAAGGGACACAGCTGCATCGAAAGTCGGCGGTCAAGTCAACTTAGATGGTAGTGGTGAGCTTCTCCAACTCAGTGGGTTCACTTTCCACGGCAGAATTTCGACTTTGGCGGCAACCAGAGTGAGAGGAAGATTAAAGGGGCTTCCTGCTGTGCAAGAAAGACGAGTCAAGAGACGGAAAAGCTGAGCTGGCAGACAAGATTGCGACTGGACGAGGGACGGAGAACATTCCTATCAGCGAGAGTGGGCGGTAATGCTGCACTTCGTCGTGTGAGAAGGAAAATTTCGGCGAATTCCGGTAATGGAAGAAGCGAAATAGAGTTTGAAGTCATCGTCAGTGCAAGCCTGGGTTCGTCAGTTTGGATGTAGAAGTCGTCTTGGCAGCGTCTCCACAACGCGGCAACAGGTGAGCTGTGGCAAACTTCTTTTTACACCTTGGTATTAGGCGTTTGGGGAAAAAGTGTTGTTTAAAGCTTGCGGGAACTGTGGTGCGTGTTGGTGCTATTTTTTGATTGTTGGTTGCTTAGGTAATTAAGTAATTTTACAATGGAGTTGCTTAGTGATAAAACTGTGGTTGAATTGAAAGCTGTGTGCGAGGAATTAGGGTTGCATGCGCCTAAGAGAAAAAGTGAAATTCTGGCTATGTTTAAAGGTGGGTTGGAGGGAGAAACTTTGTTGGCTGATGATCTCGCAGAAGCAGTTAAAACTGTAGAGGAGGCTAGAAGGGTAATAAATGAAGAAAATGAGAGGGAATTACAAGAAAAACAGGAACTAAAAGAGAGGGAATTAAGTGAAAGGCAGGAAAGGCAAGAAGAAAAAGAATTAGAGAGGGAAAGGATAAGTGTAAGAAAAGAAGAATTAAGAAGGGAGGAGGCTTTAAGAGAGAGGGAGGACGAATTAGCTAGGGAAAAATTAGCAAGGGAAAGAATAGAGTGAAAGGTAAAGATTTGTACAGGCGATCTCAGGTCTGGGATTCAGGAGGGAAACCTGGGAATGTCATGAGCAGACAAGTGAACGAGGAAGCTATTGGTGGCCCTCTGTCTGCAAGGGTAAAGCAAAAGTGTAGGTGCCTAGTTGTGGTGAAAGTGGAAGCAAAATCTACTTTACTGGTTATAAACACGAAGAAAAAAGTAAAGTCTAGGTTAGGATTGACTGGTGATGGCTTGCACACGTTAAACAACTATACAAAGTTGGTATTGCCTTTAGCTGTCAGTGTGAACAAAGGGGCACCAGACAAAGTGGGAGGGGGCAGTAGTTGCGGGAAAGCTTTTCACAAGCTGCAGTGTGCGCTTGCTTCTCCCAAAGTGTTGTTGAGTTCTGTGTCTGACGAGGTTTTCTTGTTGTTGTTAACATGCAGGGTTTACAGTGTTATTGTTAGCATTGTTTGGATATGTGTTGCATGTTTACTTTTTTGCTGGGGAAAGGGGGACAAACGCCTTCGTGCTGAGTGTAGGGGGGTTTGCCATGGCAAAAATGTGTTTTCTCCAGTGGTGAACAGTACTTTTGAGTTGGATCCAGGGAGGTGGATTGTTGTGTGTGGTATTTTGGTGGTATGGTGTGTTTAGGGTGGCAAGAGAAGTGATGGAGCGAAAAGAAAGTTTTTTTGAAGGCTTTCTTGTGGTGTGTTGTAAGCATAAGTGGATGGATTGCTCGTTAAAGAGAGAGTTTCCTGAGTGCTGCAGAGTGTAAAATTGGTGTGTCGTATTTGGTGTGTCAGTGGGGCCGTTTGGTATTGAGATGGTCCTGTTGCCGTGTTGTGGATGTGGAGTGGTGTTGTGGAGTGCAGTGGTGTGTATAGCGATGTGCAGAAGAGTGCAGCGGTGTGCATCAGTATGCAGAGGTAGCAGTGTGCAAAAAATGTTGTGCAGTGGTGATGTGTTTGTGCTCAGAGGGTTGGAGATTGTTCTTTGCCTTCTGTACAGCGTTTCTGGTGATATGCATCACTAGTGGCCTGCACTTACCGTGATTTGTTGTGGACGAATCACAGCGTTGGGTTGGAGCTGTAAAGTTGCCATCTCTTGCTTGCTGACTTGACCGTAATTACCTAATGACTGTAATTAGGGCTAATTACGTCGTTCTATTCGAACGCTGCAAAGAAACATTTGCCAAGTGTGGTATGCGGGCCTTTAGCTACAATTTCCACTTGCGAGACACATGCGTTCTTTTTGCCGAAAGTGTTTCCATATTTTGTAGCGTGAACGAGCCCTTATATTGAAGATGGTTTGGCGCGAAGAGAGGTCTTTCCCAACAAGAACGCAACAAGGACAGAACTCTATGCACGAACTGTCTTGTTGGACAATTTCTCGATTCATGTGCGGATTGTTAAATGTTTATTTTTGTAAATTGCGTTATGTCTAAGGAGGAAGTAAAGAAGTTTGAATTTAACAAGTCTGCAGTGAACCCTTGAAATTACACAACTATTAGCAGCCTTATTGAACTGCTGTTTTTTTTTTTTTTTTGTTACGCAATCGCAATCGCCCTAAACGCGATTGGGTTTTAAAAATAGCGTTAAAGTTAAAGAATTGGTAAACAGACAGTGCCCTCTCTGATCGGGTTTTACTATAACTTTACACGTTAAGCCTACACGCAAATGAAAATGTGTCTTTAAACGTGATTTTAAATGGCAAATTCTATTTTTTTTTCGTGACCGGTGTCGTGGGGTGCCCGTAGTTTCCCAAGTTATTAAAAAGAACACGTCTTCATTTCCGAGGCCTTTACATAATTGCATAATTACATAATTGCCCCGCATTCGCAGCTGAGCAATTATTTGGACTGCCTCTTTCACCTTAGCGTTATTTCATTTGTTACTTCTTTGTATTGGTCCTCACGCCCCGTTCAACAAAAATTGTATTACGTCCTGGCATTGGTGTGGGATTACAGGTAATGCGTTCAGAGGTGGGCGGCTGCGACAGCGCGTCCCATCTCGTCTTTTCTGGGCCACGAGCGCCAGGTCTAATTTGTTGTGGGTATGCACACGTGCATTATTGATAAATGTGCGCCGGTCTCAGCGATGGAGTGGGGCCCGAAGAAGACAGTGACAAATAGGTTGTAAGACTGAATAAGGTTGAGGAGGAACAAGAGGAGCCGGGGATGGGGGCAGGGGATGTGGAGAAACAGCTAGGCTAAGGCTGATATAATCAAAGAAGATCTAACGGAAAAGGCGTTACCAAGGCAACGATGCCACCTGGGAGCGGGATCGTCCAGGATTAAGATTCGAAACAAAGCCAACTGTTGGAAGTGGGAAACGTGAAGGCAAAAATAAAAAAAAAGAAATAATAATAATGTGTCAAATAGTTGGCGGGCGAAAGATTGTAGAAACACTCCGGATTTGTTTCGCATGGAATATTATTCGACGGTGTCTCGAGTTTCCAGGTCAACAGAAGAAACTTCCAGACATATTTCAAGTTTAAAACAAAACAAAAAAAAACACGATGAAATGGTGGTAAGTAGGCAAAATTCCAAACAAAATTATGTACTGTACGTCTTGTCTACGGTTACACTCATAGAATTTATGGGTTAATATTAACCCAAAGTAGTGACATTCAACTTATTAAAAAGGAAGAGAAATTAAACTCATCATACCACGTGTACAAAGCCAAAGTTATACGTTGCATTGCCTCTATCCTTTTTTGAAAAAAGCCCTTCTTTTTGCCCTTTTTGAAAAAAAAATGTGCCCCATGATGTTTTTCTGCACTGATAAAATGATTGTGCTGCAGCCCCGAGCAAGGGCCTATAGGCCTAAAAAGGGCAAAAAGAAGGCTAGGAAGGCCAGGAAATGTCCGGTTCGCCCCCTCCCCCCCCCCCAAAAAAAAATAAAAACATCAGCATGCCCTTTTACTAAAAATTTCCTCTGCCCTCTCTGAGATCAGTTGACGCTACTGTCATGTAACCTCGTTATTATTCTAACGTATTGATCCCAAGGTTTACAGGTGGGAAACTACACAATTTAAACAAACCGAACATCCCACCAATTCCACCAAATTTTCCAAGTGCCAAGTTTACCAAATTAAGCATTCCTCTTCAAACCCTCACCATTTTATTTAAACAAGGCATTCGGTGTGGAAATACGTTCATCAACACCAACCTGAATGTCAGTAAGAATACGATAACATTGTAGCTATGGTGAAGTTTAAAAGGTCATCCTGCTTCTTCACAGGGTTACGTCCTTGAGATTTACACTAACTTTCAAGTAATGGCCTCTCTGTATAAGGGCACGTTTACGCAACCACTCGCTTTTGCATTCTCGCAGCTAGAAGCTAGAAATCACCTCAAATTCCAACATGGCGGCGGTTTTATGTTTCCGCCTCGCAACGAAAACAGCAAATAACGTGAGTTGCAGAAGCGTTTGGGAAAATTGTTTCTTCATGAGGAATTCTTTATATTATTGGCACGGATTATAAGACTGCAAGTATTTACTCAAACGATATCGGATTTAGCTAATCCATTTAGCGTTGTTACCATGGCAATGTCACATTTGCCATCGCGATTGAGTTCTAGCTGTGAGAATGCAAAGGTGAGTCGCTGCGTAAACGCGCCCTTATGAGGGGAAACATTCAGAATACAAATCCTGGACCAGTCAAAAGGATGCTTCTTCTAAGAAGGGAATATAACAACAGAGAACAAAGAAACACGACAGGACTGGTTATCAAAAATGAAGGCTACCTTTCTGCATATCCACACACTTGTTATGAGTGAAGAAAAATTGATGTTGAAACAATGAGAAATTACCTCGCCTACGTGGTAACCCGATTTGCTAAAACCACAGGTAACATCGTAGGGACCGTTGGTACTAAGATTATTTTAGGTAGTCAAGTAGAAATCCCAGACCTGGACTAAAAGCATGTAGGCTGTATACAGTAACGGTAACTAAGGATAGGGCCTTAAAGCTGGTTTAAAACTTTCCAGCCTGCAAAGGGGAACAAAGTTGTTAAACCAGTACCTTGAAAGTACAATACGGTGGTGTCTTTATGCATCATCCACTGTGGAGGCAACTGGTTGGTATGATCTTGTTTCTCTTTTTTTTTAATGCTAAGTACTGTATGCATGGAAATGTTTAATGTTTTATTTCATGGACAGTCCACTGATGTCTTTTAATGTTTTAGCATGTGACCGAGGCTAAAACATTAAAATGGCTGAAAAATGTGTTTCATTTTGTGCAGGAGTGTTGCATGTTAGGACTTCCTTTTTTTTCACTGTACAACTATACTAGTCTATTATTAGTAGCCTATTATTATCCTAGTATTTTTATTACTGTTATCCTATGATTAGTAGGGGTAACGATTAGACTGTGGGATTCTTTGTACATTCACAGGCCTATGAAAGTTGTGATATCCACCCAAAACCAAAACTGGTATAAGAGAAGCCGCCAAGTTTCCAAAAAGGGCTGGCCTTTGAAAGTCGTGATATCATTCAACCAAGGAAAGACCGCCAAGGTTAATCCTATTAGCCAAGTTAATCGCACCCATTTAAGTTTGGACGTTAAATGAAAACTTGAAGATTGCTACCACTAGTGACAATCTTCTAGTTTTCATTTAACCTTCGAACTATTGGTAGGTGCGATTAACTAAGCTAATAGGATTAATCTTGGCGTCCTTTCCCTGGTTGAATGATATCACTACTTTCAAAGGTCAACCCTTTTTGGAAACTTATAGCGGCTTCTATTGTACTAGTTTTGGTTTTCGGTGGATTATTATTACTGTTACCTTATGATTAGTAGGTAATTATTGTGTGGATTGTAGTGTTACCGATTTCGTCTAAGATGTTCGCAGATATATGGTAATGGTCACATGGCGTTGTGAAACCGAGCATATTGAACCTATTGATAAATAAATGCAGATGCAAACCTATTTACACTGCCTTCTGTAACTTAGGGCTCGAACGCACCAGGCGACCTGGCTGAGTGGCTTATGGTCAACTACAAGCCAAGTGAATGCTGGGACGATTCCTGTTACCTACCAATTTGCATAATGGGACTTAAAAAAAAAATTCAAAAGTAGTCTGAATCAGTGGTAAAAAATTGTGGCAAAGCAGTTCACGAAAAGAGGTAAGAGTTAGTGGCAAACGGAGTTTCAAGGGAAAAGGTAAGAATTGGTTAGCTAACATTGTTCAGGGACAAAGGTAGGAATTGGTGGCAAACGGAGTTTCACAGGAAGAGGTAAGAATTAGTGACTAACATGGTGGCAAACGGAGTTTCACAGGAAGAGGTAAGAATTAGTGACTAACATTGTTCAGGGACTGAGGTAAGTGGCAAACGTAGTTCACGCAAACAGGTAAGAGCGAGTCACAAACGAAGTTTCAATGGAAAAGGTAAGAATTAGTGACTAACATTGTTCAGGGATGGAGGTAAGAGTTAGTGGCAAACGCAGTTTCCGAAAACAGGTAAGAGTGAGTGGTGAACGGAGTTTCAAGGGAAGTGGCAAGAATTAGAGGCAAACGTTGTTCAGGAACAAAAATAAGAATTACTGGCTAACGTAGTTCACGTAAAACGTTAAGAGTTAGCTGCAAACGTATAGTTCAGGAAAAGCCGTAAGAATTGGTGGCTAACGTATTTCAGGGATGTGGCAAGAATCAATGGCAAACAGTTCAGGGATGGACGCAGACAAGTAAATTTCGACGTACTTTTCTTTTACCCATAATTTACGAGACACCTGAGCTCTCTAAAATTTGTAAGATCACTAAGGACGAAACACCAGAACCCTCAACGCACTTTAATTATATGTGTTGCGTATTTACTCAACAGCGGCTTGAGGTCAAACAAAATGTTTAAAAGCTCAGAAGCTGGCCACTTTTAAATTAACATTCGTAATTACAATATCTTGTTTTACACTAATTTCAAAGTGAATAATGCACAGGCGTAATCCAGGAAACCAAGCAGAGATTTACATGACAATGAATGTCAAAGGTCCATTCGATTTAACAAAAAGAAAAGCGTAAGTTTCTGATTTCGTAATTACTGCTAACTTTTAAGTCTTTGATAAATAAGTCGGTTCTTTCCACTGCTCGGGGGCTTCTTAAGTTACGTATACGGAATAATGAACCTCGGTAATTAGCGCTGAGGCCATTACATTAAACACGTATTAGGCTCCCGTGTGTTATCTCCAGCGACCCTTAATAATTGCCGTATTGTAACGTTAGATGTTAATTCATTCCGTTTCGAACATCACAAACGCATTCAAAGGTAATCTTAAATTATGAAGATGCTCGAAACTTACACGCGAGTCTGTAAAGTTAATTGCTAAGAGTTAGAAGTTGCTTTTCGGTAACTGACTCCCTTTCATAGGAGCTGGATGTAGAGGTTTGCTCCGATAAAACATTCTTCGGCGGCGGCGTAGATTCAAATTTTTTTTACTGCATTGTCGGCCTGAATCGGCGTGGCGATATTCTTAGGGGCAGCGATGAATTTCAAAAAAGAAATGGTAGGCAGGTGTAGTGGCGGCATTCCCATAAAGCATAGACTGCAGTAAATTGTGGGCTATTAAAGGCACTGTCGAGGAATGGCACTCGGCTTGTCGCCGCAGTCGCCGTGAAGAGGTGGTGTTAGCCTATTTACGAATTGGTCACACCCGACTTACTCACTGTTTCCTTTTTTTGTGTGTGGAGGGGGGGGGTGTCCCTCCTAAATGTCATTGGTGTCGACGGCCACTTACGGTCCGACACTTTCTTGTTGATTGTCACAAGCATAAGCATCTTCCGCGAGACATTGCGTATCAATTAGGCGATAAGTCTGTCCTCCTGTCCGGTGTTTTTCAATTTTTGCAGGAGGCACAGATCTATGATAAGATCTAGATTCGGAGTTTCTTTAATATTTCTGTAACGTGTGGCGCAGTGGCAACCCGGACCACTACACTGTGACTGAGGTTGGCGCTAATGACCTAGCTGTCGACACGCCATTAACCCCCCCCCCCCCATAAAGCCTGCAGATGTAAGCCAGAATTTTTCTCTTCATTTGCTAAAAAATAATTTCTATGTGTAATCACTACAGCTCACAATGCTAAGAATTTTCATGTTGTTAGGGCAGTCCCCAGTTTATGGCCGGTTTTATAGAGCGTTGTTGTGATTTCCCGTTTGTGTAAAAATACTGTGACGTCACTGTACATCTGCGAATTATTTTTGAAGGTCCTTACAAATTGAAAAACATCACCGTTTGGAGTCGTTGCCCACCGCCCAGTCGCCCAAGCCTCCGAGATTCCACTACGGGTTTCAATCAAATAAAGGTTGTAGAAATTCCCACTGCGGACTGCAAAAGGATAAGCATTATCGAGATTCCACTGTGAACACACAAGCAAACAAACAAAAACTACGATCTTAGTTATGTAGATTAAAAACAAACGTCACCGAACGAAAATTTGGTTATTTGTTCACTGATTATTATGTCCTTTTCAAAGTTTGCAACGACGTTTCGTACTGTGTAACTACTCAGGGAGTGGACGACTGATTTCAAGATATACTCCATCACAATTCACGCCTTACTGCACAGCTAGGGGTCTGTGCACAGAGTATCGCACATTAGGCACTGATTGGGCGTGATTGCAGCCTGTCAGCCCTAAGGTTGAGCTTCAAGAGGACCAACCTTTCGAGTTGTTCCTCCTTCACCAACTGGCCCTTCGGTTGTCCAGCTCTCGTGTTTTATAGGAGATGAGAACAATAGAAGTGGCCTGCGGCATTACGTCACGTGACGAGCTAACAGGTGCAGTCCGGTTCCAACTGGTTGGACAGTGGAGCAGGCCTGCTACCTGGATGATGTCGTTCGGCCAACTTCCGTTGTTGGTCGGAAGTTGACTGAATGCCAAGCAGCTTATGTAACTGCAAGGTGCACCACGAGCGTTCACTCGTGTTGTGCCCTGCTATACATAAGCAGCCGGTTACAACTGCAATTGTTTACAGAAATGGCAGAATTAACGGTAGTGGCACACCGTGAATGCCGCCTGAGCAGCAGCGGTTCAAGGGATGCTCGATTTTCGTTTGGCGGCGGGGCAGAGTGGCGTGGTGGCGCACGTGATTAGTGAGTCTTTGCGTTTGCAGTTAATATATAGTTTGTTGTCTTTTCATTTGCTTGTCTGTCTAGTAATCGAGTCTACTAAGTTTTACTTTGTAGTTTTTCAGATTTGGGAAAGGACGATCAGTACAGGCTGTGGACTCATGGTTCGAGAAACCTCAAGATCCTGTTCTCGTTGACCTAAGAAACGTCCAGTAGACATCCTGTCTTCAGAGTACACCCCATCTAAAAAGACAATCGTACAACGATCACGTTCCGTAGTACATTGTAATTTCGTTGTTGCTGCCTGCTATCAGGAACTCATAAACGCATACATACTCAAAAAATGTGGAATAATGTTTCAAAAACAAGTTCAATTCTTTATTTCTTAAACCATAATCTTATCGAATCTAACAACTCTCTTAAAAACCTTGGTATTTTGGTTGACGACAGTCGTAACGTTCAGTAAGAAAGTGTTTCACCAAGGGAGTGTGTCACTAAGAAAGTGTTTCAGCTGAAAAATAGCAATCTCATCATCAGACTACATTTTTAAAGTTTTTAACTTTGTAAATGGTTTTCTCTTTGCTATTCCGTATAAAGTTGTCATTTACCCACAAATTGAGCATTTCATCAAAGCCTGGAGGACTCTTCTCAAAATAATATACTGCCCTCCTAGATAAAACGCAAAGAAAAATTACTAAATGGTACTCAGGAATATCATCCATACCGTATGAGACTCGCTAGAATCTGAATCTCCCTACCTTACCAAGTCATTTCAACGGAGGCGATTTGACTGAAACCTTACATTCATTAACCATCATTATTCCATCCCTCCTTATTTCTTCATACGGTCCAATATTCACTAAACTCGTGGACGTAAATGTAAACTCTTTCCCAAATATTTACTGTGATACTTACAAAAACTTTTTTCCATTCATGCGATTCACCCATGGAAGTTTCTTCTTCTAACCATATTTTTTGCTCGTCTTCTGTCACGCAGTAGAAAATTCGTTCTAAGAAGCGTCACCCTACCACCTTATTTTTTTGGAGGGAGGGGGAAGGCGGGGGTAGTTTGATCTGTGCTCTTGCCGTTATATTTCGTAGTAATAATTATCCATGCTGTAACCGTTGTTTGGAAGACTTGCCCTACTTGTCCGTGCAGTTTAAATGGATGTGTAGGAGGTGCATGTCCACGCTCACTTGTACTAGAAATCGCATCTTGGA
>JAHWFP010009396.1:23427-39389 GCA_023313725.1 Lithobius niger
CATGCACCTCCTGCACACTCATGGACAAGTATGGTAGTAGTTGCGGTTACTAATGCCTCTCGTAATACTTTTGCCTTTGAAGCAGCACGAAGGTAAAGCATTGCCAAACGTAATGCAACTACGTCGAGGTTAGATGAAATATCTAGTTAACTTTCTTATCTGTGCTCTATGGCAATATTATACGGTCAGGTTATGGAGAAGGCTAGATAACGCTGCTACCACCTTGAAAAGTAGGGGTACGATAATGGCAGATTCACTGCCATATATGGAGAAATTTGACCGCAAATTCTCGGCGATGTTTCAATATAGGGGATTTCACCCCCAGACTTCGAGGTTTTGATTGCCGTTGGGGGTGAAAACGGGGGTGGAAATTATTTGGGGAAAAACGGGAGTGAAAAAAAACTGTGACTTACTCCAGGGAGATGGTATTTATTGGTTTAAATACAAAAACTGGTAAACGGCGTAGACTGTGATAATATTCAGACATATTAAATGATATGAAAACACTTATGTCACCTCCAAGAATGGTTCAACAACAGTTCAATTAATTTTCGAGGAAGAAAACACAGTTCCTCTTCTTCAGAAGACCACACCACAGCAGAGAACGTTCGTTCGATGTACGCTTACTCCATGTTGCACTTTAAATCTTCGCGCACGTGCTGCCGACCTCAGAAGAGGAACGGTGTTTTCTTCCTCTAAAATTTAAGTGAACTGTTGTTGAAACATTCTTGGGGGTGATATTAGTGTTTTCAAATCATTTAATAGTTTATTGGTTTTACATCCGTGTTACCCTGTTATCATTCATTAGTCATTACACTAAGCTTAGGAATTCTTAAGAAATGAACGTCTTACTAAATGCATATCTTACTATATGTAGGCTGCCGCAAGTTACAACAATAAAACTGATTGTTTTGTTATTCGTTACACAAATTGTGTTGTATCGATTTTCTTTTTAAGTAACGAATTTTCCTTTTTTTTTTTAGCACTACGCAAAGAAGAATTAGTTCTTCGGTCTCGGGAAATTAAATCTGGAATAGAGTTTCGTGCTAAAAGACACAAATTATCGATATCATATACTTTGTTCCACATTATGCTTTCAGAAAACTGACTGTATGACGCCACGTTTTATTCCACTACGAGTGCAAAAAATCCGTAAACATCCCATTCGTAAACTGTAACAGTAACTTTGTTGAGTGTACAAATGTGATATCCACATGTTTTTGCACTTTTAGTACAAGGAAACGAGTCGTCATCCAGTCAGTTTTCTGAAAACATAATGTGGAACAAACTATAGAAAGCACTCGAGGTATTATATTATTGCCGACAATCTTTCAAGGACGGACTACGTAGGGAAGCATAGGCAAAAATATAAATAACAGTCTTTGCAAAAACACTTGGTTATAACAATTTACAACCCTGAATATTGAGTAAAAGCTTCCTGTTAGTAACTGGCCTTTCCCTGCGAAGATGTCTGTGTCACAATCATGCTCTACTAACTCTCATTAAGTTGGAATGGAAAAGACAATTGTATTTGATCTTAGTGGTTTCCCCCGTAAGTTACCATACGACTAAACTTGCCTTGGTATCGGAGCCTGCTCACTGTCACACAACTAAATGTTTCCGTATCATTCTGCACGGTCGCTTCTTTGGGGCTGCCCAAGCCAACAGACGTGGCACGCGTGACACAGTATAGTTAAATATGAACAAGGGCTGTGCCTTGTTAAGTCTAAAATTGTAGCAGGAAGCTTCAATCATTATGTTCTACAGTGATCATCATTGCCATCAATACTGATAATTTTTCTACTTTTCATTGGAATCAGTGCTTCGTGATCCAGCTATTATAGTATACTTAGCGATCGGAAGTGCAGTGTGAATTCACCCAAAACTCTTAGCATCTTTTAAAACTTTAAAACCAAGCATTCCCGGCAACGTATTGCAAATCAAATGATGAAAAAGGACACGGCTTGGCTTGACACTCATAGCAATAAATATTTATCACTTGAGCTAAAATTCTTTAAAATACATATAAAACTGAAAACAAAAAAAACAAAAAACTGGTTACATTTGTATGTGCTGGTACACACCCTATCAGTCCAAAATAGCAAACAGCAGACCAGCAGAACAAACCAACAAAATGAACACATGATTAATTAGCGATTAGAATTAAACTAGTTTGAAAATGCCACCCTACAATGAATAAAAAAAATTACCTATGGATAGACTTCACGACATGTTCTTCAAGCGGAGAAAGGTGGAAGTCTTAATTTCTGAAGCCAAACAGGTGAGGATATAAACACTGACCACTTTGTTCTGACCGTGTTGAGTCTGATCACCATAGATTTACAAGGTATCTGCATGGCCAGCGTAAGAGTTCTTACTCTAAAAGGCTAGTACCTCTTAACCTATAGATTCACTCAAACTGTGCCGATTAAAAGCGGACCTACACTTGACGTTTTCATTGCTACATAGGTTGGTTAATTTCGATTTTGCTACATTTTTGAATTGCAAATTGATAGCCGTACACGTCGTCACCAGTTAAAACTTACAGTCAGTATCTTTCATACCGACTGTGGGAAACATTTCTTTTCAAATCGTGTCGTGAAGATATGGAATGACCTACCAATTTAGTTGGTGACACTACCATCTCTTAAATCCTTTAAAGTCAGACTCCGTCAACATGACTTGAAAAAATAGTTTCTCACCTTTTTTTTGTGGCGCTAATGACCTAGCTGTCGACACGCCATAAAGCCTCAAACCCCCCCCCCCCCTCCGTGTAGTTTTTTTGCTGCATTCTGCATTTTCTGTGTGTGTGTTTTAAAATAGTATGCTTTTATTGACTTTTAGTGATTTATGCTTTTCAGTCTTACGTTTGTTGAAATTTGTTGTTTGTCTGACAATGATTCAATGATTTCTATCATTTTATTGGGTGGGGTATTAGTAGCCAGAACTGGCCCTTCCCCTCGCTGTTTGCTGTTGCTAGCAATATTATTATTATTATTATTATTATTATTATTATTATTATTATTGAAACACACTTACGTTATGGTATTGAAATATACGGAAACACTAATAATTATATGTTGAAAAGATTACAAAGCATACAAAATAAGGTGATTAAAAATACTTTTCAAAAATAATGAAACAAAATTAGCAACTTCTGACATCAGAACAAATAATGGAATTTTAAATATTGAAAATTTAATGAAATCAATAATAATTAAAAAGTACTATTTTAAACAAAATTTCCTTAAAAGTATACTAAAGCCAACGAAGACGGAACTTAGGGGTAAAAAAAGAAAATACATATTACCTAAAATTAGAAATGAATATAGGAAAAAAAACTCAGCATATTATTTAGCAAATATATTTAATAAACTACCAATTGGTTTGATAAACTGTACGACATACAGTGAATTAAACAGAATCATAAAGAAGCCATTAACATATGAATTGAAAGACGTATAAAGAATTATGCTTACAAACTGTTGTATTGAATATACATTGAAAATAATGCTTAATGGACTTATTCAAACAATCGTAATGAATAATACTCTAAATTAGGACATATCTAAGGTGATAAATATTATGTATTTTGTATAGACAAGCACAAACAAAGCTGAAATAAAGCATTGTGACTTGACTATTAAAAATTTTTGTTGTTGCTGATTGTTATGATCTCATAGGCTGTATCCATTTGTATTGTATAATCAACTTGTAATTTGTAATAAAATTTGTATTATTATTATTATAAAAATATTATTATTATTATTATTGTTGTTGACAAGAAGCATAATTGTATGGGACAATTTTACTAGTATTTTCCTCCGAATCTGTCCTGAAAGTTTGTACTATTCGTAACTGGTAGGGAACTTGGTGAATGTCTTGTTCTGTTGATACCACCCCTTTGAACATCTGAACCATTCTCTACTTCGTGGCCGCATTGCCAGTTTTAGCTTATGATATGATCCAGATGACATGAAGCATTAGTTCATTACCTAAGGCAGATAAATTCATTTAAGACTACGGGCCGTCAGGGCTCCTCTTGTAAAAAATGAATTAATTAAATTGCCTTTAATGAACAACATACAGTTTATGTTTACAGCAGACAGTAAACAACACACAACATACATCCCTGAATTGGGCAGGACTGCTTCTTAGCTTCTTGTGTCGAATGGTCAGATGATGAGATGCAACATGTTGTCCCAAAACCATTACCATTTTTAGCATATTTTGACAATGTACTCTTTGAACTAAAACTTTCGTTACGTGATTCAACCCAAGCCTCCATGTGTTGATTTTCAACTGATGCCACGTTGCATTTCGTCATCGGGCCGCTCGAAACAAGAAGCCGCGAAGCAGTCCTACCCAATTCAGAGATAAGCACAAGAACAAAGCCAGGCGGGAACATAAAGGCTTGCTTGGTGTTGTTCATTTGCTTAGTGATTTCTGAAGTGCGTATACCGTACGTGACTGTTTCTTGGCTTACCGTCTCATACACTCTCATAATGGAATGCAATTTTGTGGTTCCGAAACTAATCATCAGTTTTGTAGTTTTATCATGTTCACTCTGAACTAAAACTTTTTATTTAATGTGAGTCCTCACGTCTTGACTAACATTTGTAGGTGCTAAAAGCTGGAAATTTTAATTCAGTAATGTACGTTCAGGATGACTTTGGTGCTGTGGGCAATGCCTACTGCAACCAATTAATAACCAGACGAAAGTCATAAAATGTAATAAACATTGACAACGTCTTGACTAACATTTGTAGGTGCTAAAAGCTGGAAATTTTAGTTCAGTAATGTATGTTAAGGATGACTTTGGTGCTGCGGGCAGTGCCTACTGCAACCAATTAATAACCAGACGAAAGTCATAAAAAGTAACAAACATTGACATAATTCTTCATGATTAATATAAAAACATGAAAGCCGAGGTGAATCAGGACAAAAATGAACTATGATCAGAAGGAAAACTAGAACCAGACAGCCAACCTCGTCTCGTCCCCACCGAAATACTCTTTGTTGCCAATTACTGCATTTCTGTAAACATTTCAACGTCGACTGCAGAGACACGACTGGTAAAACCTTTCAGCTCCAATTTTGTCGCCTTTCAGCCAACCCCAGAGGACCAATGTTGGCCTGGCAATCGAGATCAACAGCGCACGAGCAGCAGTCCTGTCTTCCACCAGTCACCTCTACCCCCACCACTTCTACCCTCCCTTCTTCCACCACTTCTTTTCCATATCTCGTGGTAGGGGCCAGGCCAAATTTGCTTGCCGTTTCATTTTCACCTCATTCTCGTGGCCTTTCTCGCGCTGTGCGAGGCTCACAGGCGATGACTTATTGACTGGCGCGAGGCAGAAAGGCGGGAAGGCCGGTCGGTCGGTTGGTCGGATCGCTCGTCGGCCCCCTAGTCGGGGTTGCTTCTCTCTCTCTCTCTCCCTCTCTCTTTCTCTCTCTTTACTGGCGTCCTGGTCCCTCCGGAATTAACCCATTTGTCAGACGAAAAATGGAAAGAAAAAGGAGAGATGGTAATTTCCGTCTCGGTGTGGCGCCACCATCGCCAGCTAGCTCGCCCTTCGCCGCGTCGTTTTTTACGATGCGAATTTGAGTGAAAACGGAAGGACCCCACCGTATACCCCACGCCAGCAAGGAAAACTCTCAGTATTACGAAAAATATGCTGTAGAAAATACAAAGAAAAAAATATCCCGTAAATATAAGGTGTCATTTTTTTTACTACTACGACGCCCCGGCCATATTCTGACGAACCTCATTCCGATTGGGGGCTGAAATTAACCCTAACCGTGCCAAGTTCGCCGCGTCAGTTGCATTGCGAGATCTAAATTAAAAGTTTCTGTGCCCAACGTGAAATTTTAGGGCCTCAAATTCGCTATAAAAAGTTTCTTATACCTCCTAGCTAGTTTGCTTCTACGCTCCTCCCCCCCCCCCACCTTCCGTCACCCCCTGCCTTCTACCACAGCAAATAAATTCCGCATCGCAATTCCGACTTTTATATTGATTCGTGCCGAGATATATTTCATCTGGGCTTCCGGCGTGTGGGCGAGTGTGCGTCGTTGTAAACTCCAATTCAAGATGGCCGCCGCATTTTCTTGGGCGTATGCACGTGCGTTTTGCCCCGTTTTGAATACGATAATGCAAGCGACATTTCGACGCTGGATTATGGGTAATGGTAAGTGGTGGGGTGGCTGGGGACTTTCGGGGATGGGAGTTGGGGTGGGGGCGGGTAACAGGAAGCACAAATCCTTTCTTGGAACCGAGCCAGCTACTCACTTCATATCAGTGACAAGAAGGGAAACTTATTCGTACGATCCAAGAGTGAACAATGGCCCAAATTTCTCAACCAACATTATTGGCTTTCTCTATCCATCGTGAATAAGAAAAGCATCTTTCATGGCTGGACTGTTGACTTTTTTGTTGCTACTGAAGTATGATGAAAAGCTATTTCTGAAAAGATCAAGTGTCCAGTTTGGACCGGTCGTTTTTACTTGAAATTTGTCTGATTATAGGAGCTTATGAAGACTTCCGTTAGAAAAGAGGAGAGTTTTGATAGTACTCAACAATGCATCCCTCCTTTATCAAGACAAATGCTAGCGTGTCGCCGCCAAGTTATTGAAGTTGTTGATGCATGAAGGCGGCAAGCGTAAGGGATCAGTCATTAGTTATGGCCGGGGGGGGGGGGGGTGGCGAAGGAAATGAAAATGTGTCCACCAAGTTTTCGATGATTCCCCTACCTTTCGAGACCCTGAAAAATGCTTGACCCCCAACTCTCAAGGTCCAAAAATAACGTTACCCCCTTCCCCCCCCCCCCAAAAAAAATACGATTTTCGCATACCTATTGAGACTGTCTGCAGATGATTTCCTGTAGCCAAGATTAGTGCTGTAGCCAAATTAAGTAAGTAGCACTCCGCACTAGGGATGGGTCGGTAACCGAAACCGAAACCAATTCGGATTTTGTGTCGGTTTTTCATACGACGTTCGAAAAATCAAAAATTGATTTGTTTTTCTAATTTTTTTTTTATAATTATCATTTTCTACGTTTAAATGACAGCAAAGCTCCTAATCATTAAAAAGAAAATAGTTGAGGAAATGGCGCAACACCTAGGACCATGGTCTATGACGCTGCTGAAAGTGAAAGCAGAAGTTAGGAAGCTAGTAATAGTACTGTTACAAGAAAAAAAATATAGAAACAGCTGGTTGGGGTGGAGGGTGGCAAAAACCGATACCGAAACCGAAACCGCGGTTTTGTGGGCGTAAAAACCGAAACCGGAACCGAAGTCAACAAAATGAAACCGACTCATCCCTACTCCGCACTGACAAGTTTCCACTAGTTGTAGGGAAAACCTGCCTCGTTTTTAACGAAAAGACATTGTGGATTCAAAATGTTCCATAAAACACCAATGTTCCTTACACCCATCTTGTATTAAGTTTCACACAATTTATGATGAACACACTGTTTGGTTGTTTGCTTACATCCTAACATAGTCAGCATCTGATAGACAGAAGCCAATTACCAGGGGGCAAGATTTTTCTATACAGTTTATTGAAAAAAAAAACTATACTTGTAGTATTGGTACTACTAGCGTCAAAGCCTTTTACACTCGCATCATGTGGGATCTGGGGGGCCTGGCAGGAGCTGAGGCTTTTTAGTAATTTTGGCTGCTAAATGTACCGTTTTTGCGGTCCAAAACTGACTTTTTCCTTCAGTTTGGCCAGTGCTTTTTTGTGACCCTTCCCCCCCCCTCTCGACGTGACCTGAAAAATGTATGATTCCACCCTGCCTTGAGAGGGTCAAAAAAAATTCATGACCCCCACCCTCCAAACGCGGGGTCCAAAAATAACGTGCCTTGAATAACAAACATTACCTAGCCTACCCAACCTAACCGAACCTACCTAACCTAATAACAATTACAACAAAACCACAGGAAATTGACAATCACCCTACCATCCCCCCCTCGCCCCCCCCCCCCCAAAAAAAAATAAAAAATAAAAATAAATAAAAAATAAAAAGCAGGAGAGAATTTCGCTGTCCCGACTCCCCCATCGTCTCTAAATCACCGTTTCTTGCTACTCTGTATCCTGGAACACAGCAGCGCTTTAATACGGTCGGGACTATCGTTTTACGTGTTTTCAAAACGTGTTTGGAGAACTTAAAAAAATATTTATTCCCGACTTTTTTTTTATGTGAAATGAGAAGAGGCTGATGATCTGCGTCGTTAAGAACCAAAATTGAGTGATTTGTCGTGGTTCACCTGAACTACGTAGTAACCCAATTTCGACCTACTTCGTTCGGTTTCTTCATTACCCCTTATCCAACTACCCCGATATCAATACAAGCCGGACTACAGCTCTTGCGAGCCGATGGCAGCAATTCATTAAAATTCAATCTCAGCTCATGAAACGACACACTTTAAATAAAAAAAGGACCCAAGTAAACTTTTTTGTACTTCCTGTTTTATCTAAAAGTTTATACCAAGATGAAAAATGAACGTGACTTTAAAAAAAAACTACTTTTGAACATGGGCCATTTAACCTACAAGCACCCAGCTACCGTGTAGCCGAAAACTCGTCTTTTCAAGTGCGCACTTAAACCTTTACCGCTTAAGTTGGTCCAAAACGAACAACTCTTCTTCGTACTTAACACCTATAAATCAAGGCACTCAACGACATTTAGTATAGGCAAAATAGGGATGCTAAGAGGAGCCGAGCCCTCAAATTCCAACCGTACTTGGCAGTATAGAATTGCGGAGTGGGAAAATTGTTCTAGGCAGACGAAGTCCCCACGAAGAAGACTTGTGCGAAGACGTCGAACGACGACACTCACCTTACTTTACCGTTTCTGCCATGCAATGCCGTCGTCGCGTCGTCGTTCCAAGCAGACCGACCTATCTAGCCGGTAGGTATAGAGCTAGGTGGTAATCTTGCCGCTCAATCGTCTGGAAAGTTAAATGGCTCGATCGGGTGCCGGCGAGTCAACACTAGCGTCCGAGACGCCGTTGGCATCATTAAGACGGGAAATCGACCTGAATTTGCGAGGGAAGATGGAGGCCTCTTGGTACCTTTGGAAAACTTAAATTTGCTTAATGACCAAAATCCAGTCAGTCAGACCCAGTTCGGAGGTTGAGCGAAAAGACCTAAGCGGGTTTCTAGAGCTCCCTCCCCCCCCCCACCCCCTTTTCCTTTGCCGTAACCTTCTTCTTCCTTTCGATACCCTCCGTTCCATCTCTATCTTACGAGCCGTACCCCTTTCCCAGTCAATTCTCCGTCCCTCCAACCAACCGCTCGTTTTCTAAGCCAAGCCCGTCGACGATAAGGCAGCGTTCGTCGTCACCCGATGTTGACGCCGTCAGGTCCCGAGGAGGTAGACTCGCGAACACCGATCAGAGATAATCACTAGAAAAGAGGTCTGAGGGCTCCACATTCTAATGTAAAACTGAAGACTTGTGAACGTTTTTTAAAGTTCAAGGACTGAAACTGACTGGGAATGTAAGAATGAAGTACATAATACGTTTGATTAGCGCTCTCAAAGGGGGGCAAGTGTCCCGGTCTTCTTCCCCCCCCCCCCCCGCCAACCCCTAGGCCTGAAGTTGAGTAAATTAAAGGTGAAATAGACAAATAAGGTCTTAAAAATATGTTCCCGGATTGAACAGGCGGCCCACAACATTCCTACACGCGAAGCACAATTTAACTTTCGGCAATATTTGCTTGTCTTGTTCACAATTAAAAGAAAGAGTAAAAAACACTAAAAACATCTGGTTCAAGCTCAAGTTGCTCAACTACGTGGCACCATCTTAGAATGCGGAAAATCATTCCAAGATGGAGGCACGTTGTGGGGCAATTTTACCTTGTTCTAGCTGTTTTAATGTTTTTTACTCATTTTATTGTGAGCAAGATAAGGAAATATTGCCGAAAATTAAATTGCACTCATCGTGTATGCCTGTTGTGGACCTCCTGTTCAATTAGGGGACACATTTTTAAGACCTTACAACTTCGCCTACAAATTAATATTTTACTTATTGACAAATAAGGCATTTCTTGCAAGTGAAAAAATTATAAACTGAAAAATTGGCTTTTTCTTAAACGCTTCAAAGGCAATAAAATAAAAATAAAAAGTAGTTGTTTTACAACGTTCCGAGGTACTGAAGCACCCTCCCTCCTTGAGTCTAAACCCTTACTTGAATTCTAGGATCCCATTTTTATTCCATATTCACCCTTTTCCTCTAACAAAATGCTTGTATGCAACACTGAAAATCATAACTTTGACAAGCAAGGTTTCAGATACCATGCTGTTGAAATGTTAACAAAAAGCAGAAAGTTAAAAAGCACTTTAGTTATTAAAAACACATACAGAGTAGCCATCAAGTGCTGGTGAAACAACGAAATCACGACGTTTTGGTTCCTTCATTACCCCTTATGGTTGGTTTTCGTTTTTAGCATGGAACCTTGCATCCTTATGACTTGTTAGTTTTATTTCCATGGCCCTGCTCTGCTGTTATTTTATTAATTTTAATTTTTAAGTTGTTTGACATGTTTTAAACCCTTCACCTGAAATCGGTTCCGACCTTGGTGTTAAATTCACGTGAGACCTTACTGCTTAAAGCCAAAAAAATTGGGACCGTAAAACTGGATTTTCGGCTTTTGATCTTTTAGCCTAATTGCTAAGAAAAAAAATTAATTTTTCCAGTTCGGACCAAAAAATGTGATATCCCCCCAAAACATAACTTGTTAAAGATTCGGACCAAGCTTTTCAGTCATTTGAAATCGTCATATCAAACGCCAAGCTGTTTCGTCAAGTTAGTCCCACCGACTAAGACTTCAAACGTGCACGTGAAATTTGAAAATTGCTGTTTTCAATTTGCGCAAAAATTGCGCAAATTTCGTATTTTTCTTTTAACCTTCGAACTATTACTCGGTGTGATTAATTTGGCGAATGAGCTTGGCGTTTGATATCACTACTTCAAGTTGGTGAAAAGCTTGGCGAGAATCCTTGACAAGTTTTGTTTTGGGGAGATCCTACCAACTACACAGCTTCTCATTCAATTCGATTTGAATGAAAGCCTTGTGCAAAAGGAAATGTAAATAACCACGTACTTACGTTTGAACATGAAATATCTAACACTAGCTGTTCCCCCGGCATAACATACGCCGGTCTGGCTGGTTCCCGCATACCTGAGCGAAATACTGTAGTGGGCAGTATGGAATGAAAAGGGCGCCGACTGCCCCCTGCTTCCTCCTCCGAACTCCCAGTTGTATGGTCTAATTTTCCCCCATGCCCCCCCCCGTAACCCCTTTCCCGTACCGCACCGCCTCCCCCCATCCCCGACCCAGATTCCCATATTGAGTGGTCTGAATATCCCCATCCCTGCTCCCCCTCCATTTTAACCCTTGCTGATTTGTTTTATGGAAATAAATGTCTTTTTTCAACGGAGGATGCTCAATTACCCATTTCTCCGTTCTGATACCAAGCGTAATAAACCCAACAACGGTCGTGCATGCAGTGATTGTTACTGAACCATCTTTGAAACTCTTCACGTCGGCTCTAAGAGATAGCATTATGAAAGCAATTTTTCGATTGTTACTGATTGTTACAGGCCACACCCGTTTGTTTGTCAATGTCGGTCGCTCGTCCTCTTTCATTGTAGTGCATAATGATGAATTTGCTTGCCCAACGTAAGCGTATTATATACATAGATAATTAAAATCGTTCAGTGTGTTTATTTATTATTTTTTTATTTTTTTTATTTATTTATATGTGTGCCCTTCTACCCCTCTTGAAATAATGGCGTCAAAATTTGGAAAAAGGGTTTGGAAGAAAGAAAATTTCTCCGAATTTCTCTTAGGCGTATTCTTAAATTCAAATTGAGGTCCTAAATGCCCCAAATTAACAAAAAAAAATGACCGTTTGCAACAATCAGCAACAATCACACAACCATACATGACGTCAACGATTGTTGACCAAATTTTCTTTCGTGCTTTTCGAGAACGTCCATTAACAATGGTTAAGCGGCAGTAAACCAACAAGAAACAAGTCAGGTAATAACTGGTTGTTCTCAGTAACAATCAATAAACACACGCAGCTTTGCTCAATCTAGATAATAATTCTGGATCCCGGCTGAGCTGATAAGAAAAAAGGCAGTAAGGCCGGACAATCACTTTAACCGCTTTTCATTGTTTTCGTGCACGTGTAATGTCTTTGCTACGGTGCCTAATTCCTGGTGCACGTGCTATGGATTGAAAACTATCGTCCAAACCGTTGATTGTTGATGGGTAAAATGAAAGAATCAGTGTTCAGCGGCAATTGGTGCATGCAGCGTGTGCGGGAAGACTAGTTGCAGAGCAGACGACGTAGGATATTGGATGTAGTATAGTTTGGTGTAGTGTATAGAGGGTAGTGCATAGAGTTAATTGCAGTGTTGTAGAGTTGTAGTGATGTGTGGGCTGTAATGTGTACATAGTGTAGGAGGGGCGGGGCGTACGGCTCAGGGCCACGGCTCCCAATAAATATGTTCGAAAGAATCCAGTTCTTCAGTCTGTCGGTTCTGTCTTGTTGAAGAGACACCGAAACATGTCCTGCTCCTGTGTCCACGGTATGCACAGTGGCGTGTGTTGTTGGATCCCTGGACGCGCGAGCTTCCACTGTTGCATGACTTGTTTTTGCAGTCCATGGGTCGCAATCCAGTAGCGAAGTTGCGGGCGGTTGCAAGATTCTGCAGGCGTATAGGAATAGAGATTTGATGGGGGTGCTCCTAACCTAAGTCTAGCGTCTGGTAGTGTGCTTTGGTGCGTTGGTGCGTGTACAGTCCGGACTTGGTTGTAGTCGAAGTAGTTGTTGGGCTATTTTGCCTTGTGCAGATTTTGTGTGTAGTATTTTGTGTTGGAGCGTACAGCATTCAGCTATGGCCTCAAATAAAATAGTGATCGAAAGAATCCATGTTTCAGCTATAGTTTTAAATCAGACTAAGCTGCGTTGTTAATTTCGAAGCCAGCAGGCCTCGAAATTGGCAGCTGGAAACGATGCAATGGCTTATTTAATTCGTAGATGAAGGCTATCAGAGCTGAGCTGAATTGTTTTAAAGTGGACAACAACAATCACTGCTGAGCACGAGGCTGAGCATTGCTATCTTGCACAGGTTCAAAGGGTTTTTTTTAGCAAGCGTTAACCACACCCGGTCATCTGCCAGACGAAGCCTCAAGGCCCTATCTAGTAAAGTAGTCGTCAACAATCAAACCTCTGTAAGTGAAAACAAAACAATAATAAACCATTGCTAGGCCACCGTAGGCCGCCGATTTACTTCCTTCCTCTCCCAGAAAAGAAAAATGCCAAAGCATCCGTGCTAAAGCATCCGGCAAAACGGGTACCGGCTGCGTTCTGCCCGGGAACGATGCTTGAACACGCCAATTTTTAAAACGTGCATCCAGCGATTTGAGCCATGGGATGCGCTGATTGAGTGAGCGAAGCGAACGAAAATCAGCGTTTGTTACCCAGTGCACACAAAAATTGGATTCAAGAAACTTAACTCCGTGAAAGCGTTACTTATAGCCAGTGTGCGCGGAAATGGGTGGGGGCGTGGGGAGTGGGAATGGGGTGTTGGGAGTGGGAGTGGGAAAGAAACTTCCAGAAACAGCCAGAATATAGGAAATGGTGCATCTAACACCAGCCGTGACGAAGCACCCGTGCTAAAGGTTTCAACTTTGTTCTACGAAAGCTTATTTATTTACTTCCCACAGAAAAATTGTTTCATGCAAAGAGGGTTCAGCGTGCCCATTTTTTAAACGGTGCGCCCTGGGATTTCATGAAGCACGGGCATCTTCTAGTATTTTATTATCCTCATCTAACAGCACATGTTGAAAACAAGCATTAGAATTACGGGATGACATTTACCGAGAAATGGTGACAAAATCATAGTCATCTAAATCTTATTTAAAGAGGTGCAGCAATAAGGAACCTCTTCGAGCGAAGCGAGACGATGCAAATGAAGCGAGCGATGTGGCTATTAATTTGTTAAAAAACTTCGGCATTACGATACCCACCACAGTCGTTTATGAACCGCTTTTGTTTTGTAGTTTCGCGTACAAGATTTTGTAATTTAAGGCCGACTGTTTGCGTCCTTTACATTTATGACGTACTGTTATGTGACTTTAGTTCCCGAAAACCCGGACATGTACTGTTGAAACCCCTAGATTTTCAGGACTAAAAAAATTGTACAGGATTTTAGATACCAACTATCTTTTTTATTTTTTCTGCTGCGGTATTTAATTTTTCAAAGCAATAAAAAAAAAAACCTCTGCATCTCTCCAACGCAAACGTTTCCTCCCTTTCCAAGCAGTAGAAAATGACGTAAAATGCTAAATGATACCTTTTTTCAACAATTGAGGGAGGCATACTCCCGGCAGTACTATTATCATTTTCTTAATGATATTTCTTAATGTGCTTTGAGCTATTAATACTGCTTTGTAGTTTACCACCGTTTAACATAGCCTTGCAATTATTATTACGTAGGCCTACGTTGACAACGGAAAGACAAGTTAGGCCCCATGACCTCTCCCGTCTTATTAATGGGATTAATCTTTAATTGCTATTTTTCCGACCTGTTGTAATTAACAAGAAAGCTTTTGGGGCTTGTACTATTTATCTTCCTGCTAGAACCTTTAGTGAAAAAAAAATAGCCTAAAAGAACTTTGCTCCAAGCCTTGCTAATGGCAACCATAACAGGGAGGGATAAAAGAATTACAATGCCTGTAACCCTGGCCAGAATTTAATTATGTAATTGGGCCTAAGGGGTGGGCGTTAGGGTTAGCAAGATCACCAAGCGCACACTAGCGGCAAAACTCTTAAAAATAATTACATTATTTTGCCCTTAGCCTGCGATTACCCTCACTCCCTCAGCTAAACAAAACCAAATTAAAAAGTGTAAAAATGGGAGGGACTTGGTTCTAAAACGATTTACTACACATTTAAATAGTCTTTAGCAAAAATGGGCTAGCAGGAAAGATGGGGAAAAAATGATTTAAGGTGTCGTAAAAAAGGTGTGGGAAAAGCACAGTTTTCATGCTGGAAATTAGTTCTCTAAGCACAATAAAACAAAAGGGAGTTAAGACTATAAGGGTGGGTATCAGGCCAATATCCACTGGTCAATATCCCCCAGAGGCCAATATTCCCAACCGAGAAGTAATTGTGAAGATATGAGACAAAATCTTTATTACGGTTTTTATTAACAAAACATTTACTTGTAAAATTCCAAATTGCTTAACATTTATAAATTTTTTGCTGTTTTGCAATGAGATATGTGTAATCATAAGAGCCAAATTAAAATTGTAAAAATGGAAGGGACACGATTTACTAAAACGATTTACTAAAACGATTTACTACACATTTAAATAAACTTTAGCAAAAATGAGCTAGCAGGAAAGATGGGGAAAAAAATGATTTAAGACGTCGTGAAAAAAGTGTGGGGAAAAGTTCACTTGGCTCGATTCCCGGTCACGTGACTACGCGTGAAATTTTTTTCGTCTAAATGGCCGAACGCCGAACTTTACTGCAGTCCCCGGAATTCTAAAATGGGGGTGTGTTTAGATCAATACCCTTAAATCGTAAATTTTAAAGCATAGTGCTGTAAGGGAGTGAAAATTAATTATTAAAATTGTTCTATACTTTTTCTCCTAGAAATATTAGACAAGGAAGATTTGTTCAATATTGTGAGTTAACTTTTTCTAAATTTAAATTTAAATATTTTGTTTCCTTTCACATTCTTTGTTTCTTTCGGTAAAGTGTTCTGCTATTGTTTTCCTTAAGGAAAATTATTTCCTGCGATTTATGTCTATTTATTATTGTTTTCCTTGGCTTACTCTTGTACTGTTTTTTTTTTATTCTATCTTTTTCTTTTTATTTATTATTTTATTGTCATAATTATATAATATAATATATACAGGGTGTTCGGAAATTGGT